>BQKN01062276.1:0-23902 GCA_022839385.1 Asparagus kiusianus
CCGATAATGGTGGTTGTAAGAACATCATCAAAACATAAGGGCTAACACTCTGCCCAAGCCCGAGCCCGTCGACTACCTCCAGCACCATCTCCTGAACCACCAGCTCTCCTCTTCCCATCTCCAACCAGTCCCTCCCCCAGATCTCCTCCAGATCCGCTGCCCCGAGGTCGCCGCCCATCCTCCTTGCTCGTCGCTGCCCTGAGAGCTCCCCGCTGTCCTCCCACTCGTCGCCGCTGTCTCAGCCTTCGATAGCCTACGCTAACGCCCCAACACCGACGCTCGCCGTAGTCTCGCACCTCAGTGTCGATACGTTTGACAAAATCCCGAGGTAAGATCCCGAATCTTGATTATTTTTATTCCGAATCTTGATTATTTTCATTATAATTCTTATAATTATCGTGATTTAAGTATGTTTGAATTTCTATCTTTTAATTGTTATTTATTAGAACTTTAGATCTGTTACAAATTATTTGTGTGGGTTTGTTAATGAAGTTATGAAGTATCTGCTTATATTAATTTGTGATATAATTATCTGTATAGGTTTGTTTGATGAATAATATTAAATAAATCATAATAATATGAAAAATAGTATTTTTAGAATATCTATACTAAATTAAAGAATTTATTTTGACAACAGGATTATTTTAGGATAATTATAATTTTTTTAAAAAGAAATTATTTTGAGAAAAGAAATCGTTTTAGAATAATAAATATTTTAAAAGAATTTATTTTACAAAAAGATTATTTATTTTAAATTAATTTAATTTATAATCGTGTGATTGATAGTTGTTGACCGCGACATTTTATGTGCAAAACATCCGTCGATTCCATATTCATTTTGTTCAGTTGCTATACTACATGTTACCTAGCTACTGATACTCTTATGAGGAGTTTAGATATTTGAATAACAATATATTGATGATATCGGTTTGCGTGCATAAATATATTTAAAAAGGTAATTTATGGAAGTAAAGTTAAATTTTTATGCTCCTAACATGATCCATGATTCTTATTTCAATTACGTGATATGCCATAATTTTTATTACATAGAATTAGGTGTATTTATTGTTCCATATTGTGTTTGAGAACCATTAGTAGTTCATGACTTAGTGGTCTTGTGCGTCATGAACAAGACTTAGTGACATGTGTGAGTGTGTTGACCAACTTAAGGGGTGAACCCGTGATCTGTTATAGACCTAGAAGCACAAGAGATGTTTGGGTGAGAAAGTCTTAGTTCACATGATCGGATGTGGTTTTTGATTATCTTCTAGGCTTGCACCAGTGAATCGTTTCGCACTGGGGTTAGTCTGTTAGACCTATGAATCGTTTTGCACATGGCCAATGTAATCGTTTCGTCACCCAAGTTTTGCTTGAGTTTGGACCAGGCTAAAATCGGATGCCGAATCGTTTCACGGTATTGGATGCGCGTAGAGGATCGTGAACAGTCAGTTATCTAGAAATGCGAACATTAACCTATTTTAGATGTGGACCAGTGAGCTATTTAGGCTGGCTAGTACTCGACCTTGTTATTTGTATGATGTTGGCCCCTTATGATTATTATGATCTAGTGGTGGATTGCATTTTGATTTGTTAGATTTCCAGTTGTACGTTTCTATTGTCATTTCTGTTGTTGCATCGGTTATGGTATTGGTCATTCGACCGTTTCTAGTTTCACTTGTGGGGTCTTTCCATGTGTCATGCATGCTGACGTGCTCCTGTTCTCTCGGGTTGTACATCAGATTTAGAGGACGGACAGGTTCAGCAGGAGCTAGAGTATTCTCAGCAGGAGTGCTTTGCAGATAGAACAGAAGAAGAAGCCGAAGCTTAGTTATTTCATTTAGTTGTTCGATGGTCCTTGTTTATCTTTGTAGCACCTTTCTATTTCCGTTTGATCGATGTATTTTTTTATATCTCTCCAGTATTCAGTTGGATAGTTTTGTATAAGAGCATGTTGACCCGAATATTATATCTGGGATGATATTTCAGTTGTGATATGTATCATTTTGTTCTGAATTATTTATTATATTCTCGCTACTGTGATCGGGGACCTGTGACTTCGCTTTATATTGCTTGACGCTTAGCATATTAGATTGAGTAGAAATGGTCTAGTATTTATTTCTCCTCAATCTAATACGTTAAAGGCTTGTTCGCGTCCCGATTCCTAGGTATTTTAGGAAGCGGAGCATGACAAAACACGGTGGTGACCTTCGTGTTTTGATATTAGAATGCGGGGGTGACCCTCGTGTTTTGATATTGGAACGCGGGGGTGACCCTCGCGTTTGGAATTTGGAACGCGAGGATGACCCTCATGCTTTGACAATGAACACTTGCTATTCCGTTGAAAAGAATTAACAAGTTCATGGAGGTTTAACTGTTAGAGGTGTGATGTTAACATAACAGTAATTTACAAAATTATCATCCTATTGAAGATGATTGATAAGTTATTTT
Source organism: Asparagus kiusianus (assembly GCA_022839385.1). Lineage (NCBI taxonomy): Eukaryota > Viridiplantae > Streptophyta > Magnoliopsida > Asparagales > Asparagaceae > Asparagus > Asparagus kiusianus. The sequence continues at coordinate 2,449 of BQKN01062276.1, forward strand.
TATTACCAGAGGTGTAGTGTTAACGTGATGATTTTTACACTTGTGATTTGAACAAGATTTCTAAGGACTTATCACCCTATTGAGGATGGTTGATAAATTGATTTTATCATAAAGTTGTAGTGTTAACTTGATGATTTAAAGTACTTGTGATTTGAACAAGATTTTTTGAGGACTTATCACTCTATTGAGGAGAGTTGATAAGTTGATTTTATCATCAGAGATGTAGTGTTAACTTGATGATATTTGGTACTTGTGATTTGAATAAGATTTTTAGGGACTTATCACTCTATTGAGGAGGGTTGATAAGTTGATTTTATCATCAAATGTGTGGTGTTAACTTGATGATTTTTGGTACTATCAGAATCTTGATTCAAACTCCTTGGGGACATGTAGAGATTTTGACTGCCAGAGGTATATTGTTAACTTGAATTTGACATGATTGTGTTATAATTTGAGCAACTTTATAGAGTTATCATCTTGTTGGGGAAGATTGATAAGTTGATTTGGTTCGAAAAAGCTTGTTATATCAAAGAATGAGACAAGCTGAATTCGAACTCTGTGGGGATGTTAATCATCAGAAGTGTAATGTTAACTCGACGATATTTTGAATAAGGATGGTTTTTTGAGTTTTGTAGTTGACTGAGGTGTTTTGTTAAACATGTCAACTTTTATGGTCTTATCATCTTGTTGGATAAGATTGATAATTTAATTTTGGTGGCGATGCACGTTGAAGTGCTTATACTATCAGAGGTGTTTTGTTAACCTGACAAATTACTCCTTGGGGAGATTTTCATTGTCAGAGGTGTATTGTTAACCTGACGATTTTGAGCATCCGTTATTCTGTTCGAAAAATAATAAATAATCAACCCATAGTCTTGAGCGAGTTCAATTTCTCTTTTAGACTTAGTAGGTAAGGAAAAAAAGGGGTCTCATGATTTTTTATGGGTAATATTTCTTGAGAAATTTCCTATTAATTGGTATAATGAGCCAATCGTCTTTCTGATTAATGAGATGGTAAGCTTCATTCAAGTATACTTACTCTACTATGAAGGGTCCTTCCCATTTGGGGTTGAATTTTCCTTTTGTCTTATGCGTCATGACCATGGGTCATCTGACTGCTAAGACAAGATCGCTTTTCTTAAAGATCATTTCATTGATCTTTTTGTTATAGGCTTTTGAGATTCGAGCTTGGTATAACTCGATCTGTTATCGGGCTTGAAGCCGTTTTTCGTCTAACGCTTCTATTAAGGGCGTAGTCGATGTTGTTCTTCATCGGTCATCCCGGTTCCAAGAACAACTCTTAGGAATGGGATATGAATTTCCAATGGTAACACGGCTTTGCATTTGTATACCAAAAAGAAGGGAGTAATTTTTGTCGGGGTTCTCATCATTGTGCGGTAAGCACATAGACATTCGCCAAATTTTTTCGTTCCAGTCGCGTCGACTTTTAGAGACAAACTTTTTGAGAAGCTTCACAATGGTTTTATTGAAAGCTTCTACAAGGCCATTAGCTAGTGGATAATATGCCGTTGATGCGACACTTTGGATTTTAAACTTGTTGCTGAATCTCTGGAAATCATGGCCGATGAATTAAGTTCCATTATCGTGAGCTATTCGTCCTGGTACGCCAAAGCGGTAGATAATATGATGTTTAATGAATTTGATCATGTTTGAAGTCTTAACTTCTTTCAAAGGATGCTTCTGCCCACTTGGAGAAGTAATCGGTTACTATCAAGATAAACCGATGTCCCTTGGATGTTAGCGGTAAGATAGGTCTAATGATATCCATTCCCCACATCTAGAATGGACAAGATGGAGATGTTGAATGCTGATTTCCTAATGCTTGATGGATGAAGTCACCATGGATATGGTATGCATGGCAGCGTTTAGCATAATCAACAGCGTCTGCCATCATATTTGTCAAAAAATAGGCAAGTATATGGAGTCGGTCTCGCAATTTGGGTCCGGGCTGATGAGATCCACACACTTCATCATGAACTTCTTTAAGACCTTCTTGCGCTTCTTTTCTAGAAAGACAGCGAAGCAAAACTCCATCATGAGATTTTTGATACAAACTTTGAGAAACCACATTATAATAGAATCGAAGGGCTTTTCGTTTAACGACATCCGCTTCTTTAGGATCATTGGACAGTATGCTATACAAAACATAGTCGATGAACAGGAATCACCAATCCCTTGGTTCGAGATCTACGTAAGTTTCATAGACGATCTTTGCTGTTGCCTCTTCTGTACAGCTAAAGCGTCCGCATACGTGTTTTATTATCGCAGAATGTATCCGTTAAAGAAGCCTTCACAAATTTAGGCTAACTTTAACGCCGCGAAGTGGCAAGGCACTAAGTCCTCATTACGCACTTCATATTCTCCTCAAACTTGATTCATGATGAGTTGAGAATCACCGTAGGCCTCAAGATATCGTATGTCAAGTTCCTCAACCAACTGTATCCCTAATAGCAAAGCATTATACTCTGCTATATTTGTTGGTGTATGGCTCGGTTAAGGAGAATCCTTTTGGAATCATGAATCCAGTTGGGGATACAAGTAATACCCCACACCGGTTGTGATTCCTCCATCGGGTCTTGTTCTAGACGCTTTGTCGAAGAACTTTCTTACTTGCATGACTTCTTGAGTTACGCAAGCTTATGCAACCTCATCTGGTAAATCTTTGTATAATTTGAAAGAATCAGATACCGGATGGTTGGCTAAGAAATCAGCCAGAGCTTGACCTTTAATAGCCTTCTGAGGCATGAATTACATCGTGTATTGCAATAGCAGTATTGCCCTCTTTACAAGGCAACAATTCAATGAAGAAGGTCTCGTCATGAGTACTCTCAAAGGATTCTCTTTGGAGATGATGTGGATCGATTGTCCGACCAGGTAGTGTCGCATCTTATGGACAGCGAACACTAAGGTGAGGTATCCTTTTTCTACCGGATTGTACCGGTGTTCGGCTCTAATTATGGTCCTGCTAAGGAAGTAGATTGCATGTTCATGTCTTTGGTTATTGTTATGAGCTAACAAATCTCCAAGAGAATGATCCATGGCTCTCACATATAACATGAATAGTTTTCTTAATATTGGGGCCACTAGAACGGGCGGCTGAGTGAAGTATCATTTGATCTCCTCAAACGCCTTTTGGCAGTCTTCATCCCAAATGAATGAGACTCCTTTCTTCATCAATTTGGTTAAGGGTTGGCAGCATCCCAAAATATTTGATATGAATCTTTGAATATAAGTCAATCTGCCTTGCAAGCCTCTGAGTTCTTTGATGTTCTTTAGAGGTGACATTTCTTGAATGACACGGACCTTTTTGAGTCGAGAGAAATCCCTTTAGACGTGACTATAAATCCAAGGAATTTACCGTTGGCTACCTCCAGGAAAGATTTGGTTGGATTCATCTTTAACTGATGTGCTCGCATGATGTCGAACATCATCTTCAGATCTAAAAATGATCGCCTTTCTTTTAGCTCTTCACTATAATATCATCCACGTAACACTCAATCTTCTTACGTAGATATTCATGAAAGATTGTATTCATGGCTAGCTGATAAGTTGCACCAGCGTTCTTCAGTCCGATGGGCATCACCATATAACAGTATACTCCCAGCGGTGTTCTGAAGGCAGTGTGCTTTTCATCTTCAGGGTATATTTTTATCTGGCTGTACCCTGAGAATCCATCCATAAATGACATCCTCTCATACCCACAGGTATTGTCAATCATGACATCTGTGATTGGGAGGGGAAATTTATCTTTTGGACATGTGGCATTTAGGTCACGAAAATCAATATAGATACTAACCTTGCCATTTTTCTTAGGCATTGGAATAATGTTAGCCACCCAGTCAGGGTGTTGTTTCTTTCTGATGAAGCCTGAATCGATAAGCTTTTTGACTTCCGATTCAATTACTCCCATGATCTCTAAAGGGAACCGACGTTGTTGTTGTTTAACGAGTTTCACATCCAGATCGATGTTGAGACGATGCATAGCTACCTTTGGGTCAAGACCATGCGTGTCTTTGTAATTCCAAGCGAAGACGTCTATATATTCTCGGATGAGAGATATAATATCTTCTTTCTTGGATGGTGATAAGCTCTCGCTTATGAAAATTGGTTTGGGATTGGTTTCGTCTCCCATATTTATCTGGATCACCTTATCTTTAGTGAGTGGCTCGCGTTGTTCGAAGCGCATGTACCGTAAAATGTTAAGGCGATTAATCCAAGTATCGTTAGTTGATTAAATCAATTCTTCATCGTCATTTTCATCCTCATCTGGATGACTAGTTGAAGTCATGTTTATAGACATGCCTTTGAAGACCGCACCAATGCTAACATCAGAGTCCCATAATGATGTTCCGGATGAATGATTATGACATAGACATTCATCGGGTTCATTTTCTGAGAAGGGAGGAGTTGAAACATGGTCTAACCCTCTTCTAGTTTTATGATAATAAACAAGAGGTTTTCCTTCTGAAGTGAAAGATCAAATTGGTGCTAGTCTTCCTTTCTCGAAGTTTAAACATTTCTGGTTATTAAAATCATAACCTATTTTCTTCATCATATAGAGGGACTTAGACCCATAAAGATGGAATTGGGGGATTTCGGGGTCATCTTCTAAACTTTTTTGATTTGATAGCTCAGAGTTGATTTTCTCGAAATATATTGGCTTTTGACCTTTCTTCTTAGTCGGGACCATGAAGAAGGCTTTCTGTGCGTCTTCTATGATCTCGAATGTAGCGAAGAAAGATTTGAGTGGCATATCAAGTGACACCTCGGCATACAATGTATGTCATGGATCTGTACCTGCATCTGTATCAGTCCCTGTCTTCTCACATTCAGAGGATACATTAGACAAATAAGCCAAATTAAAAATTTTCTTAATATACCACTTGCCCTCACTAGATACATTATTATTGTTGAGCTTATTCTAGCTCATTACATTCATATCTAATTCCCACAGACACTCTTCCTCAGTCTTGGGTTTGGTGTCTGCTTAATTGCCCCTGCTAGGATCTTCCTTCGGTTGTTTCGGCTCTTAGGAGTCCAGATAGAAAACCGAGTCAGTGTAGTAGTTTTCCACACTCTTGAATGGTTGTCACTCGGCTATCAAGGTTCTGACTTCTCCATCATTGGTATATTTCATTACTTGATGAAGGGTAGACGAGACAATGCGATTCGCGTGAATCTAAGGCCGTCCCAATAACAGATTGTAGGTCGTGTCCACATCTATAATATAGCAAGTCACTTCTGACTTAAAATCTCTAATCTAGCACTTGACTTTGATCTTGCCCAAGGGTCGCGTGCTGTTGGCATTAAAACCGAAGATAGTAGTTTGAGTGGAGTTCAGCCGATATAGAGGAATCCCTAAGAATTACATAACCCTGTAAGGCATAATGCTGAGCGCGAAGCCTGAGTTTACTTGGACACGACTGATCTCAGACGACCCGATATACCCTGTATAATACAGAGGTCAATCATGCTTATGCTTGATTTGCATATCTTCTTGTGCGAATGATATGCAAGGCAGACTTTGTGCAGCTTGTAAGCATTCTGCACAAGAAGGTCTTTTTGTAGCTTCTGGTACTATAGGAACTTGTGTGATCAAGCTCTCTATATCCGTTAAAGCTTCAATTAGAGCCCTTCTCGTGGATTTGGACAGCCTTAGGAGCTCATAAAGAGTGATCCTAGCAGGAATATTGGCTAGTTGTGCCATGACATTGAAACGGAAGGGAGTGCTTGACCCTTCAGCTTCTTGTTCAAGAAGGTTCTTGTTATAGCGGACCTTCTTCTGTCTCCCTTTGCCTGATGACTTCTTGGGAACGGTACCCCTAGTCACTTTAACTTGTTCTCCTGCTTCTTGAGCAGCCTGATCATACCTTTTTAGGTATGTCTTTCCTGACCTAGTGCCTGCCCCAGGATTTGCTTCTTGCTCGGCCACAAGAGCAGTCCTCTCCTCTTCCGAGTCAATGAGAGGGATTAGATGTGCATCATCTTCATTCAGAGAGGGGCTAACCATATTAGAAGACTTAGCCTTATTTCTCTTCTTCTTTCCTGACGCACTTGTCCACTGCTGGTCATCAAGCAAATCAGGATGTACCCACATTATTTCTCCTTTTGGAGTAGTAAGGGAAACCAATCGTTTATTTTTTTGGTCATACGGGTTAGTGTTTTTCAAGCGTAGTTCTCCCTTAGAGATATGGACGACGCCGTTGGGAGTGTTAGGGCTCATGTGGTGAGCCTAATTCTCTAATCTTATTTTGATGATTTAACAAACAATTAATAACATGTTTTCTAGTCTTTGGTTTTGATTGATTAACCCAGGTTGAATGATTCAAGAGCTATATTGTAAATGGAGCATATAAAAGTCAAGTCAAGATCTTCGATTGAGCTTCATATGCAATATATATGGTATTCTAGTGTAGGATGTATATTTTGTGTATCAATACTTTTAAGCTCAATTATATACATATACACAATTCTTACTTTCATCACAATTTGGGTATTTTTAAGTAATCTTTGTAATATTAACTTATGAATAAAATAATCTTTGTATACATCTTATCTATTGTCCATAAATCAGTTTAAAATATTTTTATAACTTACTTTAAATCATATGTCAAAATCAAGTGTTCATTCAAACACGTATTTTTGAGTTTTTGCAAAATAATGAGTTTTCACAAATGAGATATGCAATTTGAAAAATTTCTTTTGTAACATGTTCATTATTATGTTTATACACATTTCTCCAAGTTTTATAATTTTTAGAATTTATTTGATATTTTTAAAAGTTTATTCAAATTTAGTTTTTTAATAGTTATTGTCATATATCAGTTTTCGGTCGACCACACAAAGCATGCTGGTCGACTGACCAGATCGATATTTTTCAGTTTTGCTTCTCAGTGTATTTCGGTCGACCGATCATGACCTTCCGGTTGATCGACCAGAACTTAAGTTTTTAGTAGATTTTTCTCAGGGTGTTTCAGTCGACCGACAACTTGTGTTCGGTCGACCGATGCACATCCTTCGGTCGACCAACCATTGTCATCCGGTTGACCAAACTACTATCCATTAGCATAACGATTAGTTTTCCAGATTTTGCGTTTTTTATTATTTTTGTTGTTTTGTGAAGGTTTCTTGGACTGGTTTCTTCTACTCTATATACACCCTATTACATTTAACACTCTCAATATCCAAGAAAGTTTTAAGCAAGTTTTACAAGGGTTTAAAGATTATTGAAGTGTTGTTTTATAAGTTTTTGTGAAGAAACATTCACAAGAGAAAGAGGAGATTGATTCTATCGGTTTGAGCTTCATTTTCATCCATCTCTCTTTCTTAAATTTTAGAGAAGAATCTTCTAAACTCAATCTCTAGCCTTATATAATTATTTGTTATTTATTCATTTTATTAAGCTAGATTTTACATTGAGTTTAGTTTTCATTATTGTCCATATTGTTTCACACACACTCATATTTGAGCTTGAGTATTTTTAAATATAATACATTTGGGTTGTGAGTGTGATTGAGTGAGCTTAATTTTGTTCTCAAATTGTATTGGAGAACAAATCATTTTATTTGTACTTATTGTTGAGAGTTCACTTTGTAATATACAAGTACACTGAGAGGAGTGTGTGGTGAGAGACGTGATCGATTCCAAGAGGAGTGGCGTCGGTAGTAAAGTCTAGAGAGAGGTTGTAAATTTAAGCACTTAAGGAAGACGATACGGGCTAGGCCAACACTTAGAGAGTGTGTTGTGTGTTTATTTTGTGAGTGTTATAAACATTTGTCAGTGAGCGTTAAAAACCGATTGTGTAGTATCTTTTGAGATAGTGGATTCTCCTCGGGAGTGGGGAGCGGAGATGTAGGTCGGAAGGACTGAACTCCGTGATCATATTGTTTGTTTGATTGTCACATTGCACACTATCTCTTTTGTTTAGTAGTTCATGTTTATATCGCCCTTGTTTAATTTCATACACTTGCTCATATCTCCTTGAATATCATACTTGCAAGAGTTTATAATTAAGTTTTAAATTGGCATTAATTAATATCGAATTAGATTAGCATATACCCTATTCACCCCCCTCTAGGGTAATTTCAGGGAGTTGGAACAGGCAGAAAATCCCCGAACTGGACTGATATCATGTTAGTAGATACGGTCTTCTCTTTCGGCTTTAGTTTGAGCACTTCGGAGTCAACCAAGGCCTGTAGGATATCCTTAAAGATATAACATCTCTTTGTTGGATGCCCTAGCGATCTGTGGTAGAGGTGGTAGTTAGGATCATCTACCTTTCCCGCTTCTTCCAGTTTCCTCACTTCAGGAAGCTTCAACTTGTTGTTCTTCTGAAGTATCTTGAACAAAGTGACCACATGATCCTCTTTGAAAGAAAACTGTTTGGGTACTCTTTGTTGACACGATGCCTTGCTTTGCTTAGCAGGTGGAGCTCGAGTATTAGCTTCAGTAGCTAGGGTATCTTTTCCCTTTGATCGGGAAGCATTACCTTGACCACGTTGCGCCGGCTACTTTTGCTTGCCTCCCTCTTCGGCTTTGGTCCGAGCGACAATTTCTTCCACCTGTTCAGCCTGGGAGACTAGCTGTTTCTAGGAACGACACTCTATAACCCCCATTTGGGCTAAGAGCTTGGTCTGCAAATTGTGGTGACAGGTTTCCACCAAAGTAGACTATGTCATACCCGACGGATATCGCAGAGCCATGCGTCAAAATCTCTCAGCAAAAAGGTTTGATGGACTCTCCCTTCTTTTTCTTAGTGGCAAGAAGGGAAGGGATGAAGACTTCCGTATCATCTTCAAAGAACCTAGCCAGGAATAACCTTTCTAGATCTACCCACTTCTGGATAGATCCTACAGGTAATTTCATAAACCATTCAAAGACAACTCCCTTGAGGTTGCCAATGAATAACTGAGTCAACACGATATCGTTTGCTACTATATTTCTAGTCTGTGACTTTAAATAGTAGATGTGTCGGTTTGGTGATCATGTGCCGTCAAAAGCTTACAGAGTCGGGATTTTGAATTTTGGAGGGCAATGGGCCGTATCCCACTCGACGGGATAAGGCCTCACAACTCCCTCCTCTTGGAGCTCGCTTCTATTAGCAATAGCATTGAGGTGAGCTTCCAGTTCTTCTATTTTGGTTGACTGAGGATTCTTCTCTTTCTCGGTCTCTTTCTCATCTTCAGAGGAAGATTCTACGTGGTGAGCTTCTTGATCAGAAGTCTCAGTTACCTTTTCCTTCCTCTTTGATGAAGATGACCCTACTCTTCGGGATGATTCGTACTGAGGTGGCAAATCTACCTTTTGAGACTTGGCCTTGTTAGCGACGATATGAGCCATCAAGATCCGGAGTTCGTTGATGGTCTCCTGCTGGGACTTGAGCATGGCCTGTTTCTCATCAAGTCTCTTCATGAGATCTTCAGGGTTCCCCTTATGTAAGCATAGCTCTCATGTTCTTCAAAAGAGCTAGAGGATTGTGATTTTGCGATGGCTCAATGTTCATCATCAGACTTAATTCCTTTAGCCAACCTTTGATAGTTGACGGGGGGGGGGGGGGGGGTATGACTCCCCTTTGTGTCTGAGTGTTTTGGTAGATTTGCTCGAACTCACTCAAGATCTCTTTGACACTAGGAGACTGGTTCATCTCTAACTCATCGAATCTAGGGATTGATGATTTCCCTTTACCCACTATATTGATAGTGACTCCAGAGTATTCATCCTCTAAAATCTTCTTCTTGTAAGAACGTCGTCACTTATTAGGCAAATCGATGTTCATCTGTCAGTCGAATACCGACGGTTTTGGTGTAGGTGCACAACATTAGCACCCTGAGAAGACTGTAGAAATCAGTCGTTCACATTGGCATGAATGAACGACTTGTTGCACTAGGCTTTCTCTCGATAAGAACTCTCTTAGGTCCGTCGCAGGGACTCGAGAAGAGTTACCTACCGATCGTGTGGTTAGAATTCCCTGTATACCATTTGACGAGATTGGCTCCTGATGAACATGAATCTTAAATCCATGTTGGTCCTTTTGAATGTGACGTATCACATCTTGTTTCATATTAGAAATGCGAGGGTCGCGTTTGAACATTGAAACATGAGGGTCGCATTTTGGTTGAGCAACGCGAGCCTGAGGTCCGCGTTCAACACGGCCTTGAGGCCCAGGTTTTGATTGTAAAATGTGCAACTGGGGGTCGCGTTCAGCCTGGCTCATGCGAGGCTCGTGTTTGGGCACATCAATGTGAGGCTCACATTCTAAAGTAGAAACGCGAAGCTCAGGTTCACATTGAGGCTCACAAACGTGAAACTCGCGTTGATTGAAGGATCGGTTTTCTCGGAGTTGTGCTCATCATAGGGATCTTCTCCTTCGTCGAGCAGCGTTCTTCATCACCTGATTTAAGGCTTTTGCAGCAACGTCACCATCTGTACTGATCAGGTTAGTCGCAGCAATGGGCCTCTTGTGACCCGATGCCTTTTGTTTAGGGACGGGTGTAAAGTCTCTAACTCAGTTAACAAGTTTAGTTGTTTAGGCACGGGTGTAAAGTCTCTAACTCAGTTAACGAGTTTAGTTGGATTATGGCCTTCTTCTTTAGAAGAGGGCTTGTCTAAACAGTCAATCCAAGGGAGAGACACTCCTTTGGTGAGTCGATCATGGGTGGAACCTTAGTCTCTTTAGAGACTTTGCGGATCTTACACATAGCCTTCGGGCTAAGGGATCCAAAGGAGAGAAACTCCTCATATTTGTCTTGATCAAACTCTACGGTTAGAGTTTCGATTGTAGTTCCAGCGAGGTTGGTGTCGGATTGCGTCACCGCTTCTTCATCGGTGAAAAAACTATTCTCCAGCAGAGTTGTTATCTTTTGTTTGTAGGAAAAATGTAAGAAAATTGATAAGTAAACTTATATTAATATCCCTAACTAACTTAGAAAGAGAATAAATACAATCTCTCTTTACAATATCTCTCTAACTGACTTAGAAAAAGAAATTATAACTTTTCTTATCGGTTTCCCGATTTACAAAAGTGAGAATGAATCAATAAATATTCTTCCCTTTGTTTAAAAATAGATTCTTCTTGATGGTAATAGGAGTTTGAATCTTGTATTCCGTTGACGATTTGAGCACTTTGCTTCATGGAACATTGTCTATTCCTCTTGACTTGACGTCGAGAAGAATTTGCGAGGCAAGTTTAGAACTCTTAATGAGTTTGAGAACTCTGTAAAAATAAAAGTTAATTTCAGAAAGGAAGTCAATCATTTTTACTGAAATAAGCCTTTGGCCGATCTCCAAGTTCTTCAATCGAAAATGGTTCAAAAGCCAAGGCAAAAGTTTCAACAAAAGCCAACAACAAAAGCTCACAAGGCTCTTAGGGCTCTTAAAATTTTTTGACCCTTTTTCATCCGTAAACACAACTATTTATAGGGTCTAAAGGGTGTATCTGACCCCTTAAATCACTCCTTAATGGGGGTTTAATGCCCTCATTACGTACAAAATGGTTTTGGAACCGTTTAAAACTTGTTTGAAGTGGTCAAACGCGAGGTTCGCGTTTAAAAGCGACCTTTGCGTTCAGCATAAGAAACACGAAGGCAAGCTCTGCGTTTGAAGCTTGAAACGAGGAAATGTGCTCCGCATTTGAAGCTTTGAACGCCAAGGTGAGCCTCGCATTTTTGAATTAAAACGCGGGGATGACCCTCGCGTTTTAGTTTGAAGAGATCGTCAATTTGTAATCTCTTTTCCAAGCCCTGCAAAGATTGTCATATTGTAATCCTTGCAATTGGCTCTTTAGAATGTGAGAGTCGTCCATTTACAATATACAGCTCTCGTATGTTGTCATGAAGGTTGTCGAATAGTAACCTCATTGGTTGTTGTGAAAGTCGTCAGATTGTAACTTTCGTCTGTTGATGTGAAGGTCGTCATATTGTTGTGAGAGTCATCAGATTGTAACTCTCGTATGTTGATGTAAAAGTTGTCAGATTGGAACTTTCATCATCAGTGCTTTATGGGGACCAACTATTTGCAGTAATTTTTTGACAGCCTACTAGAGTTTCATGAACTTTTCAGTACTTTTATATGCTTATGTGGATGCTTTTATCTTATAAAAGTATACTAGAGTTAGCATTAATCTTTAATTTATAATTTTTATGAAGTTTATCAATGATTAGGGACAAAACTTCATATTATTTTTGGTAACATTTTAGCATACTTTTAATCAATCATTTTGCATTATTGGTTTTAAATATTCACCTTACTTGTATAGAACTGTTTCAGTATTTTCCACTTTTGTAGCACCGTACTTTCTCAAGTAAAGCTTGGTTTCATGTCAATCAAAATAATGTGAAAGTTTAAATTAGCTTTAAATTATATTTGTTTTCTGTCAATTCAAATTTTAACATGAAAATTTAAATTGGGTGTAGCCTATTTAAACAAGCATCAAAGTAAATAAATAATCGTAATAATAAAGTGATATAAAAGTAAGCATAAACTATTAAAGTGGAACTGGTGAATAAATTTTAGTTAGAAAATAAGCCAAACATATTTAATCATGATACTTAACCACATACATTGCACGTGTATAAAACGTAGTAATATAAATAACACCATGACCCCTTTTTCCCCTTTATTTTCTTATAAATTCATGTGAGCTCAACACTTGGTGAATAGGGGTGCATTCGGTCCGGATACGGCTCGGATATGATGCTTATCATATCCATATCCGCTTACCCATCTCAGATACAGATACATATACGGATATACCTCGGTAAGAAAAATTTATAACCATATCCGCTATAATCGGATACGGTTACGGATATACATGCGGATATATAAGCGTATATGCATGCAAATACAAAACAGATATGAGAAAACTAGATAGTATTGAGAAAAACATAGTTCATGTGATACAGAAGAGTTTGTTAATATGTCCATTATAATTGAAAAGTTAAGATTAGACATCTTGAACATCAAAATTAACCACAAATCCATAATCTAAGAATCGAAACTATCGTAAGAGTATGACTAATATGTATTCGGATATTTCGGATACGGATACAGATATTTTACTACAAAACCATATCTGTAACCATATCCTATCGGTTATAGATTTGAGTAACCATATTCGTATCCTAAATGATACAGTTACGAATATTTTCTCGAATACGGATACGGTTTAGCACCGCTATTGGTGAAGCATATACAAACAGCTCCAAAATGGGGATCCACAAATATCAAGAGAACCTGGTTAGGGAAAGATCACAACGACAGTAAAATAATGCGACAAGTGGTGGTGGAAAGCATTTGTACGTGCAGACATAATTGTGTTAATCTTGTCATGAGTCGTCTGCTACCTAAAAAGGAAGGGGGGGGGGAACCCTTCCGGCAGAGCGTAGCAGCTTATTCCTAAAACTTTTATTCTGCGCGGTTCAAAATTGGCAGAAATGTAAACCGACTAAGAGGGTGGGGTTTCTTTTCCATCTCCTTTCAAATCTCTATACGATTGCATTTGATGCTCCCTGGGCAACTTTTAATTTTCTCAATTATTATTTTTTAAGTATTACATGACCAGCTTGGCGACCGCATTAATCTAGATTAACCGAGATTAATTTTTGTAAGTAATAAATTAGTGATGATACAGTACTTTTGAAGTTGTTAGAATATAAAAATATAACCCTTAATGCTAACAATTTACCACCACTTCATAGATTGTTGGCAACATGGATTTTTACAAGGATTTTAAATAAAATTAATCTCGCTATCTGAATCCATATTGTGTGTGCATGTTTGAACATGAAACTATTTATCCTTAGCTTCCACCGCAACCAACTTGGGGGGGGGGGAGTTAATTAATATATAAAACTCAAAACTAAAACTAGGATGATATATTTGATAAAATTTTATAGTGTTAGTTAACTAGAATTAAAACTAGAATAAAATTTTACAATGTTAGTTAAATAGAGCTCTAACAAAACTAGAACTGAGATAATTACACAAAATTATCCCACTTTTTAAATTTTCTATACAAAAATGAGAGTTCTAGCCTCTCAAATTATCCCAAGTTTTAGCTTAGAACTTGGTGGTAAAAAACTAGAACTCTTACGTATTTTATTATTTTTATTTTTTATGTTTCATCTTTCTTTACTTCTTTCCTACTATGGTCATCACTATGATTAAACCGTATCGTCAGATCAGATCTCGTCTCTTCTTAGTCATCTCTGATATTTTTTATTGAATATTATAATTATATAATTCATTTAAAAGTAAAGATTGTACCCATCCATAATTTATTAAACAATAAAATTGAGAGACGGAGGAAAGAGATCTCGAGGAGCAAAAAAGAAAGGAAAATGTAAAAAAAGATTTAGACTTATACTATAATAATAATTAAAAAAAACTACAACATGTATTATAATAATAATTGTCAATATCTTATAGTTCAACCAAAGATTATTTAATAGTAAATAACATTCTCATAAACAATTATCAGTCTATAATAGTAAGTTAAAAATACATAAATGATATTTATATCGTCAAATTGTATAAATATATGCTTCATGATTATAAAAATTTATCCCATATTGTTTTATTAAAATATCTCTCTTCACAAAATTGTTCCGATTTATTCTATTAAAATATCTCACTAACAAAAAAGCATTTTACTTCAAATAATTATACCACTTGGCATGAAAATGTCCCAATTAACTACAACCACTTCTCGAATTTAGTGCCGCTCAGGTTCTTTTAACAGAAGTTATCAACAAAAGTGTTACTTGTAACTATAAGGGGCTGTTTGGTTCGTTTCCTAGATATAGGGAAATGCAATTCCATGTAAAGAAATGCAAGTTTTGAGTTTTTCAAACTTTTCTAGGAAATAGATTGTTTCGGTTTGGTTCGCACATAAAAAATAGTGGGAAACCAATGTATTTACTTTTCTTGTGTTTGGTTCGCAAGGAGAAAAAAATAGAAAACTTTTGTTGATTTGATATTTCCTAATTTTCTTGTGTTTGGTTGGTTTTGAAGTTTGTAGGGAAAAGTATTTATGGCCACCCTGGTAAGATTACCCCTCACTGTAGACAAATTTATTTGTGCTTGTTATGGGAGGAAATCTTAATCATATAAAAGTGCAAATGTAACATGAACAAATAATAATATACAATATTCATTATAAATTTCTATTTGTATTTATGAAATAATCTTAATCATATAACATGCGTTTTATCTGGTACTATTTATCAATGATAGATTGTCTCCATGTAATGTAATTTTCCAGCAGCCAGCTTGGAATATAAATACAGATCCTTGCTTAGACACAACTGAAATTCAAAGAGAATAATCATCAATAAGAAGGCTACAAACTTTGGTTACATATTTACTAGTTGCATTCTACTTTCTAAAAGACCTATGACAGTGAAGTAATAAACCATGAATAATTAGAATTTGAATGATAAAGAGCATGGCGAGCCCATTAATTATCAAAACGAGTTCTTCCTTCATCAAGCTCTCCCAATGCTTTGTCTCCTTCCAACTAATTCTATCCAAAATATTCTCCCCTCCACCATCCATTACCTCGCAACCTTCATCCTTCCACAAACAATGAAAACTTAGAAATAGAAAAATGGAACATTTAAGCCTCTACAAATTAATATTTGGTTTACTGTAGCAACCAACATCAACAAACACTTTAAAACATGAATCAATTTAAACATGATTCGGTTTGCTATAGCCAGCCAGTCGCAACCAATATTCCAGAAACATAGCCATTTGACCCCTTATTCATGGTTTGTATAATAATAGTCTTCTTTTACCAACATCTAGAAACATAGCCATTTGCCCCTTATACATCAACAAACATAGTATATGTTAATGTTATGCTAACGTGAAAAGAACCTACAGATATAGATACAGTTAAAAATATCAGCTGCCCATCTTCTGCAGATTTTTTAGAGCCTGAAACTGGAGCCTATAAAAAAAGCACTATAACTTGCAATATATTAAAAAACATATAGGTGTAACATTCTTATGCTAGATGAAATTCAACAAAACAAAACATATCTGCATGCAAGAAGGAATTTCAATTAAATATGTCAGATAATAAAAAGAACCAGTCATCGCAAAGATGCATCAACATAAGTACCTAAATGGCATAAACATATTTCCAAAATAACAAGATATATCTTATATTGATGGAAACTTGAACGAAGTCTATACGAAAAAATGAATAAGTGTTATTAGGCTAAGGTGAAGTTTTTCTGTATATGTACACAACTTAACTGAAAGAAAGTGTTGCTGCTGAAGAGGAGACTTCACTGGGCCGAGAATGAGCATCCGAAATATAAGCACGGGAGGATGGATTAGGGCTACCAAATCAAGGGACTGAAGAACAAGTAAAAAAATATATGTGAAAGAAAAGATATGTACAACATACTTTGCACCAAGGTTGATCAGTTGATCACACTTGCTCTTGGTCCTTTTCTAACCAGAACCAGACAACATCATGTTCATCCTCACCTTCAACATACTTTGCACCAAGGTTGATCTGCTGATCACACTTGCTCTTGGACCTTTTCCAACAAGAACCAGACAACATCATGTTCATCCTCACCTTCACCCCCACAAGTTAAAAATTATTTTAAAATTTTGTTGAATATCTTTGAGAAAATTACTCCTACAAATAGTTGTTTAGATTCTTAGAAGACAGAAATTACTATATTCATCTGTCTTTTATATGCACAACTGTGATGAAAAAGCTGTTTGTCTGCGATTGTCTAATAAATAATATCAACAGAGGTACGAAGCACAGAATACAGTAATATGACACGACAACATCTTCGATGATGTTTGATCCAAACATTCTGAAACTCTAAATAAACTCTATCTTTGATGATTTTAACATGACAACTAAGACATCAAACTCTATATAAGTAAATGCCCCACCGCAAACTAATAAATAATATCAACTATAGTTGTGAAATGTTTGAAGACATGTGTAGGATGAAGGAAAGGCCCCACCGCAACCATTTACAAGTAAATGCTGGACATGAATAGGCTTATCTGAGTTAACACAAGAATGTTGCATGTAGTGGTGCAAATCTCTAGCCATTCGAAGCTTACATCTGCCTTTCAAGTAGTCACGAATTAAGTGTGATACATTTATCCCACTATTAATATTCCAGTACCAATCAAGAAGCCAATTAGGCTCATGTGTCATGATGATGACCGAGTCATTTTTGCCAACCTGAAAAACTTTTCCAAAAGCTCGAGTAAACAACTAATATCCATTTTAATGTCCTTTTTGCAATTTAAGTAACTCGATACTGTATCTGGATTGAGGGTTGCCCCCCCACCCCCACTCCCACCCCCACCCCCTCTCCCCTTACATTTGGAAGACTGAAGTAAAACATCATGGAATGATTTGCAACAAAAAAAAAATCCCCCTTATGTTCTAGGATGAAAGCTATTTGGATCGACATGGGATGAAATGGCTTAAAAAGCATTAGCTATGTAACAAAATGTACAAGGGAACAAAAAAAGTAAAGTTACCTTGGACTGACATAACTCCGCAAAAAACTTGAACTGATAAACATCGATGTCACTTTGAAGAGCCTGATCAAGACCAAAAACCCACTAGCCTCTTGGAAGTTGCAAAGCAAAGTAACCCTTTTTCTGAGGAAGAAACCAACCACCCAACCAACTCTTATGACATATGTACCTCATAAAAGTGTGAAGCCCATCAAACCAATCTGTTGAAAATTATCAGATTATGAAAAATAAATATCCATTACGAGAGTATGACACTAAATCTTCAGTCTGAAGATGACTAGCAACCATGATTTCCAGGAATAACAAAAGACTGAGGCCCCTTGTATTTCTTCAGTTCTGTTACTCCATAAACCAATCCTCATCCAGCCGCATACTAAAAGGAATAATCCTCATTATGCCAGAAAAATATAGTTTTAAGAAAAATGTGAGGAAGCGTAATTGGATTAGTAGACTGAATAACCAAGAAAATCCTTGACGAATGTCTTTCTAGTTGAACCTTTTTGATATAATTATTCAAAGACAAAGAACTTCTTGGTGTATGCAACCCACAACTTATAAATTAAGATAAATGAAAAGGAAACATAACAAGGTTTGATAGCTTATTAATTGCTGAATAGACTGAATGACCCTAAAAAAAGGTGCAAAAAATGTTTTGAAGTTCACGCATTCACTAGCACTAGAAGATTTATGATATAAATGCTTCCACAATTGCGAGCTAACTTTGAGACGACAAAAAGGACTCCTGATTCCGTATACAAAGAAACAAGAAAGAAAGCAAAACAACTAGAAGAACTTACGCAAGATCCCCTCCAATAAGAAGTAAGTTTCCACAAGGCAGGTATTTCTTGGAGCCTTCACATTTAACTTTAAGGGAAGGGTCGGCGATCGTCTCAACCATAATGATTCATCCGCTGTCAAAGCTCCTCCTTATAACAAATCAAAACAAAATTGAGAAAAAAATTGAAAGATTGAATCATTAGGGTTTCAAAAAGATAACCTTTTGAGAGAGAGCGGCAAGTTTGGGGACGGAGCAGACATAGGGATGGCGAGAGAGGAACCGCTCGAGCGCGGATTCGAGGATGAAGCTACGTACTACCGTCGAAAGACATCTTTGGAGAGATGAAGAAATCCTCGAAATCATGAAAGAGAGAGAGGAATTGGGTTGGGGATTTTGGGTTTGGGATGAAGAGGAGAAGCAAAGAGGCCGCAGGAGTTTCTGGCGGGAGGCGACGGGAGGAGAGAAAGGGGGTAACTATAGTGTCTCCAAAAAAATCAACGAGGGAGAAGAAAATCCGAGGTGGCCAGGTTTTCGTCGATTTCACTTGGTTGGGAAGGAAATCGGGAGGGGAAAAAACTCCGATGTGGCGGTGTTTTCAGCGGCCTTTTCCTTCTTCAACCATAGCTGTAGGTGTAAATTTCTGATTTTCCCGGAAAAAGGGAGGGATTTCGTTTGTATTTATAAGAAAGCTTATTACAAACTAAATCAATCTGAATTACAACAGAAGCGGAGGGAATGCCCTCCTTGTTTATATTCGTGGGGACTTTACGGTAGCTACAGGATGCTTCGCCCGGTGCTCGCGCCGGGTCTGCTTCCCTTGGACGGTTCGACCGAGGTCGTTGGAGAGCTTCAGTACTCAGTAGAAGCTCTGGGTGAAGGAGTTCGAATCCTCTAGTTCGCCGGCGATCGGAGCTCGGACCTTGGAGGTTCTTCGGTTGGTTGATCGATTCTCCTCTTTTTTTGATCTATCGCCCTTCTCTCGATCGATCCTTTTTTTGGTTGCTGTAGGAAGCTCTTTTAAGTGGGAGAGGGACAGTTCGGTTGTCCCTTGAACCATGGGATGTGACCATACACTGTTCAAGGACATCCTATTGTCCCCTGTACTACAAACGGTTGCTTCTGGGGCTACAGGTCGCGTCACGTCGTATAGGAGTGGGAAAGCCCCTCTTCGTACTCGTGACAGCGACTGCCAGGTACTCGAGTAGATTTGGATATCTCATCGAACGCCGGTGGCTCTGACCCTTCGCTCGGGGCGCGGCGCGCTGCATTTATGTGGATGCAGACGGCTCTGGCACCCGTCCGTTCACTGGTGCGGCGAGGTACCGAATGACCTTCCGACGGTCCTGGGGCGTTGTGCCTCTCTCCTCCCCCTATGTTCGAATAGGGGCGGGGGAACAGGCGTTGCGTGTCTGAACGAGCTTCGGATGGCTTTCGGCGCGTCATGGCCCTGGCCCTCCTTCCTAATGGGTGAGGTGACCTGCATTTATGAGAATGCAGGTCGGTCCGGCGTCTGTCCCGTTCGCTTGGATTACGGGCGGACGTCGGACGGACTTGGGACACTGTTCCCCCCTCCTGTCGCATCGTGGGAGATAGGGGAGGCTTGTCCCTGGAAACCCGGCTTTCGGCTTACGCAGGCAGACGTGGCTCTCTGCAAGTGGCTTCGGCACACGAGGGCGGGTTTGAGCACTCTCCTGGCGGGCGGATTTGGTTGTGAGGGCGGATTCATCCTGCTGGCGGATCCCTGCGATCTGGCGTATGCGGCCAGAGTGGGGCGTTCGTGTGCCAGCGAACCCGCTTAGTGGCCTAAGAGAAGGTGGTCCTGTTCTGTGGGCGAATTCGTTCGCTAATCTGCCGCGGTAGTTTTTACCGTCTACAATAGCGAACCAAAGCCACGAAAAGAAATCCGCGGAAACAAACAATCTGACATGGGGATGGTGTCAGACGCAAAAACCCGTTTCCACATGCTTTTTAACCGAACCAAACGGCCCCTAATAGTAAAAATTTCAGTCCCTCATACAACTAAACAAATAAAAAAGAAAAAAGCAATTGCGTAAACTTCGCGTACAGGTTTAAGAGGGCCACGTGGGTCAAGCCCCTGTCTGTTGGGAGCCATAAGAAAATGTGTTGTAGGGCGAAGGACACGAGAAGATCGTAAAAGACCGTCCATTCGCTGGGATTATATTCGTGCCGAAATAAATAAATTGGAAAGTAACCGCGGATGGTTGGAGGTCTTCAATATAGCTCCCCATGACTTAGGTTCAGTTCCCATTTCAGATAAATAAAATAAAATAAAATAAAAATCAAAACAAGTCTAAGCAAAAGTTGCGTGATTAGAAAATATCATAAATAATAATAAAGAGTAGGGTACGAATTTTAATTATGACGAAGAGAAGTGTGCGATAAAAAGATTGAACGAAGAAAAGTCATGTGGAGAAGCAAGACATAACAATCAGATCTTATTTTTAGGTTGGTATGTGAAAGTTGTTTATACGATTATTCAATATTTAAACAGTTTAAAATAAATTTGAATGTTTAGAAAATTTTCCTTAATTTGTAAAGTCAAGGGAAATTCCGAGCAAATGACGCGAGAGTAATCAGGAATTTCTATTTATTAAGTCTTATAATAACGTCAACTTTATTTTTTATCCACGATGTTGAAGTAAGAGGTATCACTGTCACTGTTGTACGAATTGTCATGAGACTAAACAGACAATCAGTTACTCTGTGCTTGATCAATGTAGTCAATTAATAGACATCTAACTAATGGATATATAATTTTTTTTAATACTTTGGGGGTGTTTTGTACAAAACCTTCCCACCTTCACAAATCAGCAAAAAAAAAAAAAAACCCTCAACTTTATTAAATATAAGTACCGATCATGGTTGTTTAGTGGAACAAGTTTATAAAGATTTACTTTAATTTATGCATCTTAGGGAGATCACGTGCTAGACACCTAGAAGTTACTGGGAGTCGCTCTTTAATTAGTTAAGTGTATACAAATCTATACTACTTATAAAAGAGAATACCTATGTCAAAACTTTTGATTTCCTTTTTTACCCTCTCAATTTTTTATAACTTAAAATGATACCATTAATTATAAAACTAATGATCCATAACCTCTCATT
>BQKN01062276.1:43902-82682 GCA_022839385.1 Asparagus kiusianus
AATCCAATTTCAAGAATTTTCTTCCTATTTTTTCCCTTCTTTTTTGCCATTATTCAAACCACGGCGGGGGCGCAAGTTAGCAGGAAAATCGCCTGCTAACTTGCACCAGAGAGCCGCCCCTATTATCAAGCTCTACCCTTTACGATATTATAATATTGTCTTAGACATAAAAAATTGACATTATGAACATAGTGCAATAAAATATTGGATCTTTGAAATTTATGAGTTATGCACTTTTTTTGGAAAGTAAATGTCTCATATATTTCAAGGATCCAATATTTTTATATAAATTACTTTTTCTAAATAATAGTATTTTTAATTTGTATCATCTAATTTTTTATTATTAAGATGATATTAATTATCGAACAAGGTAATATTCTTTACAACATAAAGTCATATAATACTAAAAAGTATTGCCATTGTTTAATAGATATTATAACAAAATATGTACATGACATAAATATTTAATAATTTAAATGGTTTAATTATATCAATAGTGTAGTTTAATGATTACATTATTATTTAATAATTATACTCCTAAATAAATTGTTTAATAATATAATAATAAAAGATTTTAAATAACTATTAAATGTATGTTAATAATAGTATAAGTACTAATATTAGTATAAGTTTAAAAACTATAATAATAGTGCAATAAAATAATTTTTAATGGTTATATATAATTTATTAAATGATATAATATTAAATACAACAACACGTCCACGTGCAACGCACGTGCATTATACTAGTAACAATGCAAATAGGCATACCTCCCACAGAAAAATTTATAAAAGGTAAATAAGTAAGGTGTTAGCATCCCCTTTTTAGGTATTGGTCCCCCAATACTCAAATGATTTGAAATAGAGGTCCCCAGTAACTTATAATTATGGAAGATATATCTGAAATCTCTTTACATCACTCAAACAGATCCGTGTAGTTTGAGATGTTTTACATAGCCCCCCACCCCACCCCCACCCAAAAAAAAAAAAAAAAACCATAGTTTCTTTAGTTTTTTGGTATGCAATCTCAACCAGCCCACATGATAATAATTTTAACGTTTTGGACCCTATTTGCCATAAACTTTTAGATCCATCCATGCATACCCTCGATCCAAACTATTTTCAGTATCATCTTACTCTCTCCAAAATGTTAGATTCGTCTGCCGGCAATTTTTTATGAGAAATATTAGAGCTTTGTAGGTAATGATGTAACTAGATTTGTTTTGAAATTTTTGAATAAAGAACATCTGAGGGAGGGATTAAATTTCACCTATATATATATGTTGTGCTCATTCCAAAATATAAACACCGGACCAAATGACTCACTTTCAAGTTTTTGTAATGTGATATGCAAACTATGTTCAAAGTGCTTTTGTTTTGAATCGATTAATAACCGATAATGTCCTAATAGCTTTTGAGCTATGGAACTAAAATAAGCAAATGGGTACATGGTATAGGAGAAGTGATAGAGGAGTATAAGTTTGATTTTATTTGTGTCTTTTGCTAGTTATTATGGAAAAATAGAAATGAAGTCAAACATCAAGGGAGGGGATTAGAGAGGCAATTACTTTGGTTTCTGGAGTGAAAGATTACCGAACTTTGTTTCTCAAATCTCAAGAAACTAATTTATTCCGTAGGTTAAATTTAGTCCCAAAGAGGTGGATTCCTCCCAGTTCAGGCAACATGAAAGTCAATGCGGACAGCGCGGTCTTTGCGGACTGGAGAGCGATTGGTGTAGGGATAGTAGTGTGAGATGCGAATGGCACTTTGCATGCAGGACTATCAAAGTTAGTTTGAGCGCGCAAGAATGTTAAGTATGCGAAGTTTATGGTTGTTATGGTGTTTTCAGTCGCCAAGTTATGTCCCCTTACCGACAACAGGCAAATATTCCCCGTCACGCATTATTCAGTCAACTCAACACTTAGGACAGCCAGAGTCGACCTAGCTGACTCGCCAAGTCGACATCTCACTAGGTAGACTCGAATTGTGATACTTATCGGTCCACTCATCAAAGACGACTCGTTATGCATCCACTCAACTGGTTAATTAGCTGGCGTCTCGCTGGGTTGCCTTGAAAGGCGTTACTTTTCGGTAGCCCTTGATACAAGTAAAAAGGCAACTTTGACCTCGAACCCCCCGCTGACAACGCGTTGACATCACATTAAATACTTGGCGGACGTCGTCATTTCTCCATCCCCGGCACTATTTATGACACATCGGACCACGCCGGCTTCGTGCGCCACCTATCACATCTCATTAACGCCGAAGTGACAGTGCTCATTCTATGACCACTCCACAGCTGACGCGCGTAAAGTCGACGCTGACTCAGCTGCCAACTCAGACTAGGCAGGAAAAGACTAAAATGCCTCTCTTGCATGATTATAAGAAGGATGACTATTCCCAATGCGAAGGTAAGCAATTTCTGAGAACTTTTCTCCATTATACTACACCAGAGAACTCACATAGCTTACCACTTTCCCACTCAAGTACATCACTGACTAAATTTTTTTAGAGGGACGGTGTAAATGGTGTGAGATAGCGGGCGATTTTTATTATGCTATCTTGCGCCCTCGCCGAGAAAATTTGAGATTCCGATGACTAAGAAGAAGAAAAGCAATGGTAAAAAGATATTGGAGATTGGATTGAGAGCCTCTAAGATGATTTCGATGGTCTCCGATGATCATTCTGATGCTCAAAGTGATGAAGATGATGAAGATTTCATTGAAATGGGATCACTGGTCCAAAGGGGCAAAAAAGACTAGAACAATGGCGGAGGTGTTGAATTCAGCCAATTTGGAGTGTGATCGAGTTCCTGTTCAAGATCGTCAACATGATCGAGTCCCTGGCGTTGATTGATTTTCCCAGGATTGTCGGTATGTTTATGGTCCCGGTGTTCTTAACCTTGGTAAGATTCACTCCTCTGGTTCTAATGGCAATCTTGAGCTTAGTAAGATTCAAGCTTCTAGTTCTAGTAGATCTGTCAAGTTTTCTTGGGTAGATGAAATGGATTTAGGAAAATATAAGGTTGATTCATCTTTAAATCAAGAATTCCAGTTGAATTCTTTGAGTTTTAGATCCGAAAAAAGTGAAAAAGTACTGTTATATTGGATCTGGAAAAAGTAATAAAGATTCTAGAGCCTTATCTAGTGGAATTGCTAAAAAGAAAAGTGAAGTGCCCCTGGTTGAAGTGCCCCTGGTTGATTCAAATGTAACGGGGGGAAAACTTGGAAAAAGTTGGGCTAGTCTGTTTACAGACAATAGAAAGTTAGGGTGTGGGATGAATTTGAACTATGTGCCCCCTAAAAACAAAGACACAGCTTCTTTTGATGATGATGAATGGAATGGGGATATTTTAATTTGGCAATATTCACTAATTGGTCAAGTAATAGGGTTGAATGTAAAATTTAAAGCTATGGAAAATTATGTGCAAAGAACATGGAAAAATTTGATGCCGGAAGTTTGCCTCCTCAAACCTGGTCTTTTTCTGTTAAAATTCAAGAGTGTTGATGAGATGAATGAGATTTTGTGTAAAGGACCTTGGTTTTTTGGTTCAAGACCTTTGTTATTGAAGCAATGGTCTAATGGAGAAGAAATTGATAAAATATATGAATGTGTTTATCCTATGTGGATTCAACTCCCATCTTTGAGGCTCAACCTATGGAATGCCAAAAGCATTTCTAAAATTATTAGTGCTATAGGCTGTCCAATTGTAACTGATAGACTAACTGCAAATAGACATCGCCTGGCTTATGTGAGGGTGCTAGTCGAGGTTAAATTGCCTTCTCCCCTTCCTGATCAGATCAACATTCAAGATTCAAAAGGAAAGCAATACTCTCAAAAGGTGATATATGAATTAAAACCTAAGTGGGATGATCTGTGCAAGCAGGTTGGTCATGACATAAAAACCTATAGGAGGCTGGTGAAAACACAAAGATGAGTCCCTAAGCAAATCCAAAATCCAATACCTAGGAATATAGGGAAGGAAAAGGCTAATACCGTGAATGTCATTCCTGTTACTCATGAACATGTGAGGGATCTACAGGAAAATGAATTAAATGCTAGCCTGAATATGGAAGTTCCTGGACATGAAGGCAATCAACAGACCGGGCATAGAAGGCAGCTGGCTGTGCACATTGTTGATACTAGGAGTCAAAAATATGGACATGAAAAAATTCCCATCAGATAAATCAGATCAATGAGATGATTATTGTGGATGAGAAAAATACTACTTTACAAGTCCAATCTGGTTCTGGGAAGCAGGTAGTGCACAGGTCTGTGCATGTGGTGCATGTCAAGGAAAAAATACAGGGGTTAACCTTAGTCCTGGCTGCTCTCAACAAGCGAATAGATCATGGACTCATGTTCAAAAAGGCAAAAAGAATAAGGATATCCTTCCTGGTAATTCTTTTACATTTCTGAATATTTTGGATACTGATCCCTCTACATTAGATAGGGGGGGTCAATGATGAATCTATCCTTCTGGAATGTTAGAGGATTAAACAAATCCTCTAAACAACATATGGTTAAGCAATTCTTATCTCAGTATCAGCTCTCTTATATAGCCTTGCTTGAAACAAAAATAAAAAATAGTAAGCTTCGGCATGCAGCAAAGAAAATTGTTGGAAACTAGAACTGGTTATCTATTGCCAGTAATCAAGGAAAAGCTAGAATTTTGATTATGTGGGATTCAAATATCCTTGGAATTCAAATCATCAATATATTAGATCAAAGAATCACATGCAAAGTTGCCTCTTTGGATGGGAGAATAGAATGTATTATTACATCTGTCTATGATTTTAACCAAATGGAGGCTAGGAAGGAGTTATGGACTGAATTGAAAACTATACAACAATCACTGAGGAATGAACCATGGCTTCTTTGTGGTGATTTCAACACTGTCATCAATGGTGAAGAAAATCTTGAAGGTGCAATAATTTCTGAATTTGACACCAAATATTTTAGGGAATTAATTGAAGACTGCCATTTAAATCATCTAAAAATACTTGGATGCTTCTATACATAGAATAATAAGCAAGATCATGAATCTAGAGTGTGGTGTAGACTGGATAGGGCTCTGGTGAATGATGCATGGATTCACATGTACAATGCTAGTCAGGTTGAATTCTTGCTTCCTAATTTCTGTGACCATTCACCTGCATTGGTATCACTTTTTGAGGAGTGTTCTAAAGGAAAGAAACCATTCAAGTACTTCAAGATGTGGTCCAAGCATGACAGCTTCATTCCTACTGTTACTATGATTTAGCAAACAAGAGTAGAGGGATATAAAATGTATGTAGTTTGCAAGAGGCTTAAACTGCTTAGAGGAGCACTTAAGAAGTTAAACAAGAAGCACTACTTTAATATCAGTAAGCAGGTTCTTAGATCTAGAATAGCTCTTGAAGAGGCTTAAGGCAGTCTACAAATTAATCCTCTGAATTCATATTACATTAAGAAGGAAAGGGAGTGTATTGCAAATTATAACAAACTCTTGGATTGTGAGCTATCTTTTCTTCAGCAAAAAGCTAGGATTAATTAGAGTGTTCAAGGGGATAGGTGTACAAACTTTCTTCACTCCAGAATCAAAGCAAATAGACACCAGAATAAGGTGTTGGTTTTTTTTTTACAATGGCTTAGGGCAGAGAATTTCTGACCGATAGGAGATTGTAAATGAAATAGTGTCATACTTCAAGGGCCTATTAGGGACAGCTCCAGTTACAATCACACCAGACATTCCAGTCATTCAATCTGGACCATGCTTAAATGAAGCACAAGCTGATATGCCTTCCAAACCTGTTTCAAAAGATGAAATAAAGAATGCAATCTTTTCTATGGATGATAACAAGGCACCAGGCCCTGATGGACATGGAGTAGGTTTTTATAAGTCTACTTGGGCTGTGATTAGAGAGGAGGTGACTTTAGTAATTGAGGAATTCTTCAAAAATGGGAAATTGTTGGGAATGGTAAACTCTACTGCCATCACTCTTATACCTAAGAAACAATGCCCTGCTTCTCCCTATGATTTTAGACCTATATTCTGCTGCAACTGTATTTATAAATTTATCTCCAAAATCCTAGCAAATAGAATTAAACCAATTATGAGAAGCATTATGAATGAAGCACAAAGTGCTTTTGTCAAAGGTAGACAAATTACAAGCAATATCTCCTTGGCTCATGAGCTTGCTAAAAGCTATAGTAGGAAGAGTATTTCACCAAGAGCCATGATGAATATTGATATTAGAAAAGCATTTGATACAATCAACTGGAATTTTGTTAGAAAAATGCTTGAAGGGCTGAGGTTTCCTAGAAAGATGATTAACTAGATCATGGCTTGCATCTCTTCTCCTCAATTTTCTATATCTCTTAATGGAGCACTTCATGGTTATTTTGAAGGGAAGAGGGGCTTAAGATAGGGTGATCCTCTTTCACCATATCTTTTCATATAGGGATGGAATACTTATCCAGGAGATTAGAGCTATTGAAGAAGGACAGGTTGTTCAGATATCACCCAATATGTGGTAAGCTCAAAATATCTCATCTCATTTTTGCAGATGAACTGCTTCTCTTTGCCAAAGGGGATTTATATTCAATACAAAAACTATGTCAATATGTGAGGGATTTCAGTGATACTACCAGTCTGGAAGCAACCATGGACAAATACTCTATATACTTTGGAGGAGTGGATGATTCTGCCAAAGCAGAGATTAAAAGTTTCCTGGGTTTTTCAGAAGGTACTCTACCTTTCAAATATCTGGGTGTACCTCTCATCTGTAAGAGGTTAACATATGTTGATTGCAATCCATTGTTGGATAAAATCTTAAGCCAGTTTCAGAAATGGTTAAGACATAGCAACCTATCATATGCAGGGAGGCTCCAAGTAATAAAAAGTGTGATCTCAGGTGTTCAAAATTACAGGACATCTAATTTCATACTGCCTGTTAAGGTTGCAAAGATGATTGATGAGTTATGCAGAAAGTTCTTATGGGGGAAGTCTGAAAATTCTTTTGGAACTCCATTGGTTTCATGGGATAAAGTAAGTTGTGGAAAAAAACATGGAGGATTGAGAGTTTTCTCTGCATCTAATTGGAATCTTGCTTCAGCTATGAGGAGCATATGGTATGTCCATGTTAACAAGGAAATTTTATGGGTGAAATGGATTCATGGAAACTACTTAAAGCACTGGGATGTATAGCACGTTAAAGCTAAAAAAGGGGACTCTTGGATGTGGAAGCAGCTGCTCAAGTGCATGGATAAAGCTTTGAATATTTTTGGAGGTATTGCCAACTTGAAACAAATTCTGAATGCTTTCTATAAAAACTCTAAAATCCAGTTACCAGCAGTTTATACTGCTTTCTCCCCTGTTTTCACAAACTGTTCCATGGTTCAACACAGTGTGGGGAAAGTTGAATTATTCGAGGCACTCGTTTGTGTTGTGGCTTGCGGTGCAAAACAGGTTACAAACACAAGACAAATTACTGAGAAGAGGTATCATAAACACAAATTCTTGCCTCCTGTGTGCAGGTGTAGGTTCTGAGAGCAGAAATCACATGTTCTTTGATTGCTCCTTTTCAAGGGATGTGTGGCTATCCATCATGAACTGGCTCAAGATGGATTGACAAACTTGTAATTGGATCCTACTTATGGATTGGTTTAACACCAGACAGAGAGGGAAGGGTTTCAAAAAAAATATGAGGAGGATGGCTCTTGCAGCTGCTGTGTATAGGTTGTGGGAAGAAAGAAATGGTAGGTGTTTTCAGCAAAGAGTTAAAAGTGTTGTTCAATTGGTGAAGGTAATCAAAATTGATATATTAACTATATACCTGAATAGTTCCATCTCTGCTGAACATAGGGATTGGATAATATCTTTGTAATTTTGATAGCTTTCTTTTAGAAGCTTGGTTTTCTCAATATTGAGACAGTGATGTACATAATTTCCATATTTTGGTGAATGAATAAAAGCATTTTTCATTGATAAAAAAAAGTACATCACTGACTTGATCATCGAAGGAACAACGGGGGAACTAGTCTCCATACTCTTATGAGTTTGTTACACGTGCAGAGAAGAAGCAACTCAATTCAAAATTAGATATTCGGAGAAGTTAGCGCCCCCCTACTCAATCTTTACCCCACTACATCTGTGTGATTATTAACATCAACAAAGGCTATGGTGGAACCTGCACAAGTTGTATATGATATTGAATTTAGAGGAATTGAATTTGAAGGTGATGCTAACCGAGTCATTGGAGCTATTTAGGGAAATTCTATGATATTATCTCTTTTTGGTGACATGATCGAGGACATGTGAAGGTCGTGTAACTTATTAGATTACTAGAATGTCCTAGCAGTGGTTCATCGTTCTAGGAATAATGCTACACACACTTTAATTTAGTGCAGA
Organism: Asparagus kiusianus; assembly: GCA_022839385.1. NCBI lineage: Eukaryota > Viridiplantae > Streptophyta > Magnoliopsida > Asparagales > Asparagaceae > Asparagus > Asparagus kiusianus. The sequence continues at coordinate 52,294 of BQKN01062276.1, forward strand.
AGGCTATTGAGTTAGAAAGTTTCCAAATCTGAATTGAAGGCCCTCTAAATTTCTTAAATAAAGTTCACATAGATGATATGAAAAGCGATTATCAGAGAATTTTTTACTTATGTTGGTTGTTAATGTAATTTGAATTATTTGGATGAAATGATCTTCTGACCATTTAAATTATGTTGGTTGTTAATATATGGGCCAAATTGCACCCAAATACCATAAAGTTTTCAGTATTGACAATTAAATACTATGAGTTATATTTCGGTTTACAAAATACCATAAAGTTTCTAAAATTTGCATTTTACTACCATGAACCATGCAAATGCAAAAATTTTCACCCAAATATTTCTCTATGATACTTACATGCCAATTTTAGAGCTTTTTAACCATTAATATTTGTTAAAAATTTCGCTGTACAAATATCGCAACTCTATTTTAAAGTAGAATTAGTATAAGTTTGAAGGAACAGATGCGGTTGATTTAATGGCAAATTTAACAATTATTATTAGTTAAAAAGCTTTAAAATTAGCATGTAAGTATCATAGAGAATTATTTGGGTGAAAATTTTCATGTTTGCCTAATCGGTAGTCATAACGGGCAAAACTTGAAAACTTATATCAATTTTTTTTTTATTTTTTTGCAATTTAGGCTACCATATGAGAGTAACGTCCCAGGGAGCAAAGTTGGAAAGAATAAATAAATCCAAATAGTTGAGGCGGTAAGAGTAGCCGGGGCCCGGATGCAATAGCTGTGAAGGCAAGGACAAATCTAAGAAATTGGGGTGGCAAATGGGGAGCCAGAATTCATTGACAGACGTACCGTTTTCAGAGTACCACACAAGACAAGACGTGCCCCCAGGGGGTGAGTGGTGTCTAAAATCCCCCACAATGGAAACAATTCAAGAAGCCGATAATATATATATATATAGAAAGAAGGAGAGTGTCTGGGCAGAGCGAAGAATATGCGTCCTCCTCCACCGACCTCCTCCAACGACGACGACGGCGGAGACGACCCCCGCCAGACCCTCAACGACGACGACAGCCGCCCCCTCCGGCGTCCCCGAGGGCGCCCAGCCGGCAGCAAGAACAATCCGAAGCCCCCCGTCGTAGTGACCCGCGACCCCCCAACCGCCCTCCGCTCCTCCATCCTCCGCCTCTCCCCCGGCTCCGACCTCCCCTCCTCCATCTCCTCCCTCGCCCTCCGCCGCCGCCGGGGATTCTCCCTCCTCAGCGGCCACGGCCTCGTCACCTCCGTCTCCCTCCTCCAGCCCTCCGGCTCCGTCCTCTCCTTCGACGGCAACTTCGAGATCCTCTGCCTCTCCGGCGCCTTCCTCCCCCCTCCCTCGCCGCCCGAGGACAGCGGCATGACCGTCTTCCTGGCTGGTCCCCAGGGCCAGATCGTCGGGGGCAGGGTGGCGGGGGAGCTGCTGGCCGTGGGGACCGTCACCATCGTCGCCGCTACCTTCGCCAACACGGAGCTGGAGGGGCTGCCCCTGGCGGCAGCGGAGGAGGAGGAGGGCCGGCGCCCCGGCAGCGAGGAATTAGTGGCCGGGGTTGGAGATCAAGGAGGATCAGGTTTTTGAATAATAATTATTATTATGAGCGTTTGAAATTGGATTCAACTGGTTGGAATCAGCTGCTAGCTAGCTAGGGTTTGGGTTAAAGACGGAATCTTTGTTGTTGTTTGTAGCTAGCATTAATGTGTCTCTCGTGAATAAAAAGAAAAGGAAATGCTTGAATCGAATGTACGTTGTTTCTCGACAAAGATCAATCTCAGTGTGTGTATGATGATTGTTTACTTATGTCGGATTATTAGTGAATCGATCAATTACTACTTGTGATTTTGATGTATGAAATTATTTCTATATTTTAACCGTTCGAAATTTCTAACATACTTTTTTCAAAGGTAATAATCTGGAAACTTCTTTTCCATTTAATTATCACTTTGATATCTTAAAGTTTCAATTCTATTTCACCATGATGATTTCGTTTGATTTTCTTTTAAGTTTTCGCTGCTGGTGGGAACATTTGCTTGTTTGGATCTCTTACCAATTGGATAAAATGAATCTAAAATTTATCACGGTTATGTTATGCATGAAGGTATCAAAGTCCAATGGAGGTATCGAAGTGAAAAATAGACCTTTACAGCTATTAGTTTCTTTTTATTGTTTTATGAGGAGGAGGAGGAGGAGGAGCAATTATTTTAAGTAACAGTCATAAGATTTTGGCCACCCAATATCTGATAATGTTGGAACAAGAAAATAAGAAAATCTAGAGTCATCAATTTGAAAAATAAAGTGGAAGAATGAAGCGGTCCAATGAGTGTCTAAATAGTACAATGATTGGTATGTATTGAATTTATCACTGAAAAACTCTATAAATTCCAAGTTGAAAATTGATATATATTTGATTGTTTGAGTGAGTGAAATTCTAAGGTATTTAGGTGCTATTAAGCCAGTTACAAAACATTACAATTTCTCGCGTTTCCAATAATACTGTGGATACTCTTTCTCACTTTCCAAAAGCTGGGAAAAAAATTATAAGAATATTTAAACCCTCTTGAAGAAGCATGCTCCTATTCAATCTGCAGTTTGTCTTGTCTCTTTATACCACTGAAAGCCTCCCTCAGAGACAACTATCGACTATCGAGTATTCATGGATACAAAGAACAAAATCTAAATTTTTGGACATGAAAATCTAAATTATTCTACTTACGTCGATCTCCATCTCTAGTTTACTGTTGAATTTGGCATCATGCATGCCTTAAATCAACCCTAGCAAACTTATAGCTTTCCAAGTTTTATCAATACAATAATCAAGGTATATGGACGACTCATTTAGAACTCAAAGTAAATAGGTTTACATTTTAGGGGTAAATTTCACATAACTACCTTGAAGTAACAAGATACCCATGAATAATCAAATACTATGCAACTTTTATTTATATTTTACAAAATTATCATGGATTATCCCTGAATTTAATGTTATTCCTTTTTTATCACATTTATTTGCTAATATAATTTATTTATGTTAAATTCATGCAAAATCTTAAATTAATGGTTCATGACATGTTCATGAAAAATTGCTCTTTTTTTAGAGAGGCATAAGATACCTTGAGCAATATATAGTTCTTTAGTCTAATCAACATTAAATATTGGATGTTAACCAAAATCAGTGTGTGCTGTGCACCGACCCTGTCTGTCGCCCTGAATCTAAAAAACATCTTTTTTTGAGTGTCAATTCTCAGTTCATGTTTGGAATGAGGTGATGGAATGGCTAGGCTTTTTACATGGAGATCATGTGATTGGGATCGTGTGATGAATTGGTTTAGTAACAACCTGAGAGGCCTAGGATTCATGAAGAAGATGAAAAGAATGGTGTTGTCAGCAACAATATACTGGATATGGAAGGAGAGGATGTTGCGCGCAGCGGAAATTTTGGCAGCACTTCGGCAGCACAACAAGAGAGTCAGATCGCAATAAGAATTCTTGTTTCTCAAAGGGAACAAGAATCTGAAGCCTAATATCTCATCAAAGTGAGATATTAGCTCTTCCTCTCGTCAGCTTTAGGACTGCGCGTCGAGGGAACCTAAAAGCTATTACAAATCATACAAATAGCAGTACAACCAATTTTTACGTGGTTCGGCAAATTGCCTACGTCCACGGGGCAAGGAGGGGGGGAGATCTACTAATAGAGGGAGAGATTACAACTAGGGTTTACAATCACTCACAATCTAAACCCTCAAACAAACTCTCAAATCCCTCACAAATACCTCTCAAAGAGATGCACAAAACCCTAAAAGAGACTACACAAAATCTCCTCAACTGCAGCCACAAAAAGAAGAAAACCAAAAACTGCCTTGCACTGTTTGCTCTTATACCGCAGCCGCCAAAACAAATTCCGTGCACTTTGCTGCAGCCGCCTAACACCCAAAACAATCTCCTGCACTTGATTTTTTTTTTCTCCGTAGCCACCAAAGAAAATCAAAGCTCCTTGCTAACCCTTTTTACACAACCCTATAACCATATTTATATATTGGCGTTCATGGGCCAATTTCATCCGCAACCTCATCCGCAAAAAGCATCCGCAAAAAGGATCTGCTAGACATCACGTGGTGGACCCCACGTTTATTCACAATTCTCCACCTCGGTGAAGTTTTCCCAAAACTGAGCCGACACCAAAGCATCCAAATGTCCCAACTTGTTTTGTCCAGTACGAACTCAATCCACAACAAGTCGAGAACCCGAACGAGAGTCCAAACAATCTCACCCCCATCAAAATCAACTAATCCAAACCGGCTGCATCTGAAAGACTGCCTACGTATCCTCTTGCCCAAGGAATCAAGCCGAACGTAGTTCATCCAAATGGCCGCCAACGGCCTCAACAATCATGAATGTGTAACAAGTTTTGACAATGATTAAACTTGTTACTCGGAACCACCTTAGTGAGCATATCCGCCGGATTATCCTTCATATGGACTTTCATGATCTCCACATCGCCATCTTCAAGAACATCCCGAACGAAGTGATAACGAACGTCAATGTGCTTCGTCCTCGCATGAAAAACCTGATTCTTCGCCAAATAGATAGCACTCATGCTATCACAATGAATAGTGACGGACCTCTGCGATGTACCAAGTTCCTCCAAAAGTCCTCGAAGACAAATAGCCTCCTTCACAGCCTCCGTAACTGCCATATACTCTGCCTCCATCGTAGACAAATCCACCGTCGAGTGTAAGGTGCTTCTCCAACACACCGGCGCACGAGTCAAAGTAAACACATACCCTGTCGTAGACCGGCGCTTATCCAAATCCCCGGCATAATCCGAATCAACATAGCTAATGCATAGCTGCCCACCTGTAGTGTTCCGCTCATAAACCAAACCAACATTGAGCGTACCTCGAATGTACCTCAAAATCCATTTCACAGCATCCCAATGACCCACTCTTGGATCGTGCATGTATCTCGATACCATGCTTACTGCCTGTGATAAATCCGGTCTCGTACATACCATTGCGTACATCAAGCTCCCAACCGCGCTCGCATATGGAGTCTTCGACATCAACTCTCAATCTTCAACTAACTTCGGTGAAAGACCAGCTGAAAGCTTCAAATGGGCTCCCAATGATACACTAACTGGCTTCGTATCCATGCTAACATGGAATCGCTGTAGAACCTTCTTCAAATAAGCCACTTGTGTCAAACAAATTCTGCCCTTCTTCTTATCTCTGCCGATCTCCATCCCTAGAATGCGCTTCACCTCACCCAAGTCCTTCATCTCAAACTCATTTGAAAGCTGAACTTTCAACTCATCTATAGCCGACCTGGAAATAGAGGCAACCAACATGTCATCGACATAGAGCAACAAATAAATGTACGCACCTCCTTTCAACTTGCGAAAATATACGTAAGGATCAAACTAGCTCCGAGTGTACGAATGACCAATCATAAAACCATCGAATCGCCTATACCACTGTCGAGGAGACTGCTTCAAACCGTATAGCGATTTCTTTAATCTGTAAACCAACTTATCTTTCCCTGTAACTCGAAATCCTAATGGCTGAGTCATATATATTTCTTCATCAAGATCACCATGAAGAAATACCGTCTTCACATCTAACTGATCTAACTCCAATCCATACTGTGCCACCAAAGCTAGCAGAATCCGAATCGAAGAGTGCTTCACCACCGGAGAGAAAACCTCATTATAGTCAATACATTACTCCTGTGCATAGCCCTTCGCAACCAACCTAGCTTTGAATCTCAATGGAGTGCCCTCAATACCCTCCTTCTTTGTGTATACCCACTTGCAACCAATTGCCTTCCGCCCCTTTGGAAGCTCAGCGAGCTCCCATGTATCGTTCTTATGAAGAGATTCCATCTCCTCCTGCATAGCCACCTGCCACGAATCAACCTTCGAACTCTGCTCGGCCTCTCTGAATGTAGTAGGCACCATCTCATCGATACTCTCCACCGGAAGTGCATACGCAACTGTATCGGCATACCGTGCTGGCATCTGTATGTTTCTCCTCTGTCTCCGAACCGCAATAGAATCCTGAACCTGAGCCGTCGGTTCCTGATCCTGTATATTTGTACTCGTATCCTCTGTGTCACCGTCGTGCTCGCCTGGCGTCACCTCAGTCGGCACCTGCATGGATACTGTACCATCTGGACAATGTGGAGCTGTATCGATCTCCACCACCTGTGATATCTCCTCCGTCGGGTCGCTCTCCACCTGATGAGAGCTGGGAAGCTTCAAGATAGAAGCCTCATCAAACGTGACGTCCCTACTCAGCACAATCTTCTTATCAACTGGATCCCAAAGCTTGTATCCCTTGACACCATGTTTGAATCCTACAAATATGGCCTTCCTAGCTCGAGGTTCCAATTTATTAGTTCTAACATGATAATATGCAGGGCACCCAAATACCTTGAGCTGGTCATAGTCATGTGCTGGCTTTCCCGACCACATCTCCATAGGGGTTTTCCCCTCAATCGCAGATGAAGGCAGCCTATTAATGAGGTGGCTTGCATACGTAAGTGCCTCAGCCCAAAAGATCTTCTCCAAACCACTCTGCGACAATAAACATCGGATCTTCTCCAGTAAAGACCGATTCAACCTCTCTGCCACCCCATTCTGCTGTGGTGTATGACTAACTGTGAAGTGTCTCTCTATGCCCTCGTCTCGACATAGCTGCTGAAAGGGGTCAGAAGTATACTCACCACCGTTGTCGGATCGTAACGTCTTGATCTTTCTCCCAGTCTGCAGTTCCAATCTCATCTTTCACTCCACAAACAAATCTAGGACTTCACTCTTCTTCGTCATGGTGTACACCCAACAACGCCTAGAATAGTCATCTACAAACGTGACGAACCAATGTCGACCACCAAGTGATGCAGTCTTAGTAGGACCCCAAACGTCTGTGTGCACGTAGTCCAGGATGCCCCTCGTCTGATGAATGGCAGTCCCGAACTTCACCTTCGTCTTCTTGCCAAGAACACAGTGCTCACAGAACTCAATCTTTCCACTCTTGGCTCCCTTCAATAGTCCCTGCTTGCATAATGCCTGCAGTGACTTTTCACCTATGTGCCCCAATCTACAGTGCCAAAGTCTGCTCATGTCCGCTTCTGAAATAGCCGAAGCAACCTGGCCAATTTCGGTGCTTCCCTTCAGATAATACAAATTTTAATTGCGGACTCCCCTCATCACCACCAATGATCCCTTAGTAACCTTCGCTACAGCGTTTTCGAAAGTCACCTTGAATCCCTTCGCCTCCAAAGCTCCAACCGAGATAAGATTTTTCTTCAGTTGAGGAACAAATCTCACCTCCTTCAACTCACGGACTACTCCATCGTGCATCCTAACCCGGCGGTACCTATCTCACAAACGCCACAGGATTGATCATTTCCCATGACAACAACGCCCCCGTCGACTTTCTTAAAAGATGCAAACCAGTCTCGCCTAGGGGTCACGTGAAAAGTAGCGCCGGAATCAAGCATCCACTCTGATGCATCCACATGGTTCACCTTTGGAGTAATCAATAGAGAAAAGCACGAATCATCGGAATCATCGCCTTTCGCAACGTTCACCTCATTGGCCTTCGGGCCCTTTTTCTTGCCATTCTCTTTCTCCTTGAGCTTCGGACAGTCTCTCTTCTAATGTCCCTGCTCCTTACAGAATGCACATTGGTTTTTTGTTAATTGGTGGCGGCCTCTAGACTTTGACCTTCCTCTATTATCACCTTTCAGATATGGGCTTCTACCTCTCGTCGACAAGGCCTCGCCTGAAGTGCTAGCACGGGAAGTCTCCTTGTCCTTCCTCCTCAAATCATAATTGGTCAAAGCGTTAGTCACTTCACTATAGCTGATAGAAGATCTCCCGTTCAACAAAGTGAGCACGAAGGTATCATACTCCTCATCCGGTAAGGAGCCCAATAAAATAATCGCCTTGTACTCATCCGATATCTTCTCATCAACATTCGCTAAGTCCGACAATAACTTAGTGTAGTTGTTCACATGAGCCGCTAGCGAGGTGCCTCTGGACATCTGAAATCTGAAGAGTCTTCGCAGTAAGTACAACCTGTTCTCAACACTCTTTGTGAGATACTTATTGTTGAGAATTTCCTACATCTTTATTGCAGACGTCACCCCAATCACATCATATTTTAGTTCCTGTTCCAAACAGGACCTGATCACCCCACAAGCGTTCCTATTCATCTTATCCAATATCGCCTTATCATATTTAGGTGGCCTCTCGTGGACCATAATGGTCTCTTCCAAATTCTGAGCATTGAGCGCATCATATACGTCGCTCATCCACAAACCAAAGTTGATTTTTTCGTCATATTTCACCACACTAATTTTGGTGTTCTGAAAACCAACTTGAACTGTACTCGCCATCGATTTGCTGCTTTCACCTTCTTCTCCCATTACGAACTAACTCCAAATTGTAGAGAAAGAACAAATTTGATAGAAATTAGGAACCACCTAATTGAACCCTAGACCGGATTCCAAATAGATCTCCTATACATACGAGGAAAGCGAAATCTCCAACGGCAACTCCTAATGCTATCTCCACCGAAGCCTAGAACTCCAAGAACCAAGCTTCACACAAAATCTTCCTCCACCAAACTCCAAAACCCTAGATCTGAAATCTGGGCTCTGATACCACTTGTTGCGCGCAGCGAAAATTTCGGCAGCACTTCGGCAACACAACAAGAGAGTCAGATCGCAATAAGAATTCTTGTTTCTCAAAGGGAACAAGAATCTGAAGCCTAATATCTCATCAAAGTGAGATATTAGCTCTTCCTCTCGTCAGCTCTAGGACTGCGCGTCGAGGGAACCTAAAAGCTATTACAAATCATACAAATAGCAGTACAACCAATTTTTACGTGGTTCGGCAAATTGCCTACGTCCACGGGGCAAGGAGGGGGGAGATCTACTAATAGAGGGAGAGATTACAACTAGGGTTTACAATCACTCGCAATCTAAACCCTCAAACAAACTCTCAAATCCCTCACAAATACCTCTCAAAGAGATGCACAAAACCCTAAAAGAGACTACACAAAATCTCCTCAACTGCAGCCACAAAAAGAAGAAAACCAAAAACTGCCTTGCACTGTTTGCTCCTATACCGCAGCCGCCAAAACAAATTCCACGCTCTTTGCTGCAGCCGCCTAACACCCAAAACAATCTCCTGCACTTGATTTTTTTTTCTCCGTAGCCGCCAAAGAAAATCAAAGCTCCTTGCTAACCCTTTTTACACAACCCTATAACCATATTTATATATTGGCGTTCATGGGCCAATTTCATCCGCAACCTCATCCGCAAAAAGGCTCTGCTAGACATCACGTGGTGGACCCCACGTTTATTCACAGAGGAAAACAAGAATATTTCAGCAAAAATGCCGAAGACCTGATCAACTTGTGAGGGAGGTGAAGCTTTCAGTCTTAATGAAAGTGTTAAATGAAGATATTCCAGAGCATTTGAGAGAGAAAATTGAAAGATTGTAAGTGAGTTTTCGGGTTCTTTTTTCTTGTTTGCCAGAATATTTTCTTGTTCTTGATGTGCTCTTATTTCAAAATTTGGGAAAATGAATAATATTTTTTATTTACCAATAAAAAACATTAAATATTAATTCCACTTAATTGATAGATAATATATAGAATTATAATCTTGATATTCTCTTGTGAGTTAGATAATGTTTTGGCAATTATTTCAAATTGCTAATACTATTCTCAAACTCTTAATAACTCTCGCGATCTTCGAATTTGTGATAGTAGTTATCTTAGTTTTTTAGATCAATTGTTGTTATGAAAGATAATCATAGGTAGTAATTGGCAACTTGATATAATCAGGAAAATTGAAACATTAATCAGATCAGGACTTAACCAATAAAAAGCCTAGAATGTTTTCCTCTCTGGTCTAGAATTTATCTGAATTAGGCAATTTTTTTGTTCCATCAATTTTCAACCAATAAAAATCGTAGAATGTTCTCATCTATGGTCTAGAATTAATCTGAATTAGACTATTTTTCGAAGGCATCCTCAAATTGACGAGGGAACGGAGCCCGTAGCAAAACCTTCAGTAATAAATTAAAATAATGACTTTTTTTGAAATCCAACTGATTGCCATAAATTTACGACAAACTAAAGATAGACAAGTCTTTATCAAACTTATATCACCAAGAGTGTCTCAACTGGGAATTTTCCAGGAGAGGAAAGTGTAACCGTAAGCTTTCTCAAAAGATTTTTTTGATTATTACAAAATGACTTTTGTTACATTCATTTGCTATCCGTATTTAGAAAGTTGAGTTCATTAGGGGTGGCAACTTGGTAAATTAATTGGGTTAATTTTACATAACCCCCCCCCCCCCCCCCCCCCCCAAACTTTTGGGCGTTTGAGTAACTTTTCTCAACGTACCCCACTATATGTATTTTGTAAATGTCTAAAATTTTATTGAGAAGGAAAAAAATTCAAGATTTAAGGGTGAGGGCATATTGCGAGTAAATAACAAATAGTAAAGTTTGAAATTTTTTTCTCAAGAAATTTTTTGTTATTTTCATATGTGAGGGTCTGGTGATAAAGGTTGAAAGTTCAAGGGGTTTCATCAGATAAGGGAGATTATGTGAGAAAAACAAAGTTTAGAAGAATTATGTGCAACATCCCAAAATCATGGGGGCTAAGTGAAATTAGCCATAATATCTTCATTACATTTTTAACGGACGTTATGCCCTTTTTATATAGAGTGTGATAGGATAGGGTTGTGCTTGGATGGGAGCTAAGGGGAGAGACTCTGTTGATTTGAATTTGATCATCTTGAGCTTAAAAACAAAAGGAAAAAAAAAAGGAATTAAAGAAGAAGAAGAGGAGGAGGAAGAAGAAAGTAAGAAAGAAATAAGTAAGGTGAAATTTTTGTTTTGAACATTCAATGAATATTGTGATAGGTTTATTTAAGTTAGTATTTAGTAGTTTATGAATATGAAATTATTTGATTAAAAAGTTTATATGATTTAACAATATTAATCTACATTTAAAATAATTCTTTACAACTAAGATACATAAATAATCAATTTGATGCTAACTAAAAGTTCAATCTGAAACTGTAAATCTCTAATTAACAGTATATAGCCTTAAAATAAAATTTTAGAAGAGACAAAAAGCATATAATAATTATGTAGTTCCATTCTAAATATAAGAGATTAAATGTAAAATAATCCTTTACAAGCAAGTGGTTAAATGAATGAATTCTTCCATTTAAAAAATGAATGAATTTTTATATCGGATTCATTTAACATAGCACTTTCTGTTAAATTTAATTGAGAATCTAATTCAAATGATGTTAAGATATAAAAAATAACCCTCAACTCTCACCATAATTTTAGAATTTTAATAATCTAATGGTTAGATGAATTTTAAAATGATATTAAAACAATCGAGGCTCAAGTCATACTAACCACAAATTTCAAGTATATATATATATATATATTTATATATAGTGTTATCATATTCCCATTCGCCAAAATATAACTCGCCAAACAACGGGCGGGTGTATTTCCGCAAGCAAGGCCCCAACCAGCTTGGTGGCCCAAGCCCAGCGGAGGTCCCAACTTGGCCGACTCATCAAGTCAATACTCTTCATAACGATTCAAAAATCGGGATCAGTCGACCCTCTTGTCGAAGTCAACTCACCTGGAGCTCACTCGACCTTTATTCAATGCCCTCACGAGGATGACTCGATGGGTGTTACTTCTCAGCGGAACAGGAGGATAATATCTACCTCGGGCTTCTCCCTCTAGCCACGTGTCAGCACCACGGTCAACACTAGATAGGTCCAATCATGACCCTAGCCTCAATAGTCTTCATGACTCGTCATATCACATGAGCTCTGTCACGTCGTCGATCACTCTCCATTCGATGCTGAGACGATCTCTCTAGTGCTGAAGTGATCTTTCCCCCAACCACCTACCGACACACGTAAAGTGAATGTTGACGCAGCCACCAGCCCATACTCCCTCTCTCTTCTCATTTAATACTAAGGAGATCCTCCCTCCAGTCACCAGCCGACACTCATAAACTGGGTGCTGACGTAGCCACCAGCCCATACCTCACAATCTCTTCTCCGTACTCGGCCAAAGTGTCCAAGCTACCCTTCCCCCACAATATATATACAGGTACTATTCACCATTTATATGGGAAGGGAGGAGTCGGAGGAAGGGGGGATTTTCCAAAAAAGAGCGAAGAACTCTTAAGTTTTACTTCTTCTTCCACTCTAGTTTACCCGCTAACTTGATCGTCAGAGGTACAACAGGGGAATTGATCCCCTCACTCTCACAAATTTTTACATGTGTAGATTGCTCAGTTCCTAATTCAAGAACCAAACATAAAGTCGGAGAAGGAGGCGGCCCCCTCATCAATCTCCTTTACCTCATCGAGATTATCCTACCCTGGATAAATACTGACTGTGTGATCACTAGTACATCAATATATATATATATGAAACCGCTTTGGCCCATAAATATACATTGTAATATTTAAACAATTTGATAACTTTTCTTCATAGGGGCTGTTTGGTTCGTTTTTTAACTCGTTGGAAAAGTTTTACACCGCCTCCACATCAGATTTTTCATGGCCACGTAGGATATAAGCTTTCCGTCGATTTTTTTCCCATCTTTGGTTCGCTAGGGTTGAAGAAGGAAAACTCGGTGAAAATCGCCGCCACATCAGATTTTTTTTCTCTCCCCCAATTCCTTCCTCAACCTCGTGAAATCGATAAAAACTGCAGCCACGTCGGCTTTTTGCCATATAAACAAAAGTTTTTCCTTTTTTTTCCATGCGAACCAAACACAAGAAAATAGATACATTGGTTTCCCACCATTTCTTTGTGCGAATCAAAGCGAAACAATATATTTCTTGGAAAAGTTTAGAAAACTCAAAACTTGTATTTTTGTACATGAAAATGCATTTCCCTATATCTAGGAAACGAATCAAACAGCCCCATAATAACGAAAATATCCCTCCTTTGCATGGTTACAAACACAAAAAATAATAAATAGGGTGAGAGTGTTTTCATTGTTATCAATGACTCTATAGAAATCCTTAGCTTGAAGTATCAAGTGTCCCAAAGACTTAAACTCCCTTTGCATTCTTTTTTACTGAAATTCATATCTAAAGGAAAAAGTTTAATTTTGTAATTAAAAATGACGATGACTTGAGCTTGATGTTCGAGTATTGTCATCTTAATGGATTTACAAACATAAAATTATATGCTATCTCAGCTAAGGATACCTCAACTTCTCAGAACACCCAAACTTCTTCAGAATATGTGTAAACATTTTAAGCACTATATTTTCCTTATAAATTGGTTGTTAAGGTTATGAGTTTGTTGTTAACCTTAGTAGATAGTTATTACTTAGTTGTTAACCTTATGAGTTTGTTGTCAATTTTTGTATATGATTGCTAGAAGTAATTAATTGTTAAGGTTATGAGTTAGGCGTTAGCCTTCTTACACTACAAGAAATCACGCTTTTAATAACCAAAATTAGTGAATGGACCATTTGCCCGTCAATAATGTGTGTAAAATAACGACGGTTTTACAAACATTCATCCAGTTATCACAAATATTAGAGTAATGATGTGAGATGAGATGACGGTTTTCTAGTTCCTTCATTGATTTGATTCTAATACCGTTGTTATTGGGCCTCGTGAAAGGCGAATGAGTCTATTACCTTCATTAATCATAACTCCTAATCATAATAAGAGTACTAATCAAAATAATATAAACAACCCGAAACCCAAACCTCCCTCTAACCGCAACTTATAAACTAAACCCTAGATTAAAAATTAACGTTACTGTTCATCGTTTGTGAATCCCGTTGTTCTTCGTCGCCTTAGTCGTGCCGACTAGCGCCAGCGTCGCCCCAGCGCCTCTTCTTTGCCGCCCCAGTGTCGCCTCTTTACCGCTCCAGTGCGTCGCCTCATCTCCCCAGCACCGCCTTAGCGACGAGCCAGCATTGCCCTAGCGTCGCCCCAGAGCCGATGTCACCCCAACACCGCCACATCACCGCCCTAACCCCATCGTCGCCCTAGGTTCGACGGAAAAAGTCAGGCAGCAGTTTTTGTTTGGTGTAATTGCTCTCAGGTACCCTATAGTTTACCCTACTTTTATTTACCCAAGAAATCCAAGATCGAATCCAAGCACTCCGTCAGAGGGAGCGAGAAATGGAGGAAGAACTGAGATCGCTTCTCCAAGATCTTGAAACCCTCAAGCGACCTGTACCCAACCCGATCAAAATGATTCCATCAACAAGGTTCAGTTCTCAATTCATATATCTCAGCCCTCCAATTCTGTCTTTTTTTTTGAAATTTTTAACTTAACTTGATGCTTGTTTGGGATTTTATTTCAATTTGTAATTGAATTCTGCAGTTGCAACAAAGAGTAGATAAAATCATGAGCATGTCGAAATCAGGGTCCGCCCGGCGATCGAAAGTCAAGGTCTTTACTTTGTATACAAACTTTAAATTGTCTTATTATTTTCCTTATTCCTAATGTTATCGTGCATGATGGTTAATCTTAAATGTTATGTTGGACTTGGTTGGATCATAAATGGGTGGGCACATTTATGACCACTTAACTATTTATGACCTATTTAGCATTTGCTAAATGAGTCAGTTCTCAACCACTCATTTACTAAATAGGTGGTTCATGGGTGACCCAATAACCCATTTAATTATGATTATGATGTTTCTATATATATGTAAGTTTTAGGGATCTACTTGCAAACTTTCAGGGGTTTTCTATAAACTTTTAAGAGGTTTTCTGCAAACTTTCAGGAGGTTTTCTGTAAACTTTTAGGGGGTTTTCTGCAAACTTTTAGGGGGTTTTCTACAAACTTTTAGGGGGTTTTCTGCGAACTTTCAGGTGGTTTTTTGCAAACTTTCAGGGGGTTTTCAGTAAACTTTCAGGGGGTTTTCAGTAAACTTTCAGTGGATTTTCAGCAAACTTTCAGAGGGTTTTCAGTAAACTTTCAGGGGTTTTTTACAAACTTTTAGGAGATTTTTTGTAAACTTTTAGGGGATTTTTTGCAAATTTTCAGGGGGTTTCTGTAAACATTTCTTTCTCAATTGAGTCGACTACTTGGGAAAATCTCTTTTGTGCGTCAATATCTCAACTCACTGATCGCAAATAATTAACAATGGTTCTAATTACTCAAGCTAGATTAAAGCATAAACATATAACTTTTCCCCTAACTTTCTTTCAAATTCTCCAATATCCACACGTAGCAAATGTACCTAACCTTAACATTAAATTAAGAATATGAGACAGGTTCCTGCAAAAGGAAAGTCATGTAGGCATCAAAGACCAACTATATATGCAACAATTAAATCTTGAGCGTGTTCCTCTAAAAGGAATTGTGAGCGCCTATTTTTTATATTTATATATTCTTGAGGGTATTTTTTGCAATTTTTAAAAGTTTTAGGGTGTTATTTGCAAATTCGATATTTATAGGGGACTACTGAAATTTTTTATATTTCATGTGTCATTTGCAAGTTTAGAAAATTCTAAGATTTTTTTGTAGTTTTGAACTCTTGAGGGTGCTTTTTGTAATTTTAAACTTTGAGGGTGCTTTTTGTAAATTATAAATTTTTAGGGAGCTGCTAGTAATTTTTGGATTTCATGTATCATTTGTAGGTTTTGAAATTTCAGGATTGTTTTGTAATTCTAAACTATGGAGGGTGTTTTTCTAAAAATTTAAAACTTTGAGGGTGTTAATTATAAATTTTAAATTTATATGGGACTATTGGAAATTTTTAGATTTCATGTGTCATTTGCAAATTTAGAAAACTCTAAGATTGTTTGATAATTTTGAAGTCTTGAGGGTGTTTTTCTCATATTCTACAACTTTTAAGGGTATTTTTTACAAATTATAAAATTTCAGGGGGCTTTTGGTAATTTTTGAATTTCATGTGTCATCTGTGAGGTTAGAAAATTTTGATAGTTTTTTTTATAATTTTTAACTCTTGAGGGTGTTTTTATAATATTTTAAACTTTGAGGGTGTTTTTTGCAAATCTCAAAATTTTAAGGGGTTGTTTGTCATTTTAAGTGTTTTCTATAATTTTTAACTTTTAAAAATAAGTTTTGTTATTGTTGAAGCGTTGAGGGTGTTTTTAAAACAATATCCATCTAAACGGGTAAATGAGTGGGTAATAACCCGTCCATTAATGACCCATTTATCTTTAATAGAAACTATACCCACCCATTTATGACCCATTTAACTAAATGGGTGGGTTTGGATGGTTCATTTGGCGGGTGGGTATGGGTGGGCAATTGGTTTTGGGTCCATTTTGCCATCCCTATGTTGGAGGGTGCAGGATGTGAGTGCCGAGTTGGTGGATAGCAACCCCTGTAGTAAACTAATGGCACTTCAACGAACCAGTATTGTGCAGAACTATGAAAGGATACGAGATTTCTCGGTCGCGATAGTAGTGCGTATTTGTCTCCCTCTTTCTTCATTCTTACCCACTTGCAGTTACAGTACACACGCTTCATTGGGGATTTTTTTTTCTCCCTCTCTGTATACGATTGTATAGTAGTATTTTTACAGTTTTACTTGGTGGGTCAATGTACAATAATGGTCTGGCAACCACCTTCAAAATTTCTCAGGCAATTTTTGTGTCGTGTTTAGACTGGAAAGCGTTTAATTTAATTTTAGGTCGTAGTCGGGTATAGTGTTTTGACAATTGCAAGTAGCACAGTGTGGGGTACGTTTTGATCAATATGCCAAGAAAAGGCATCTTTTTCACTACCGGAAAAACCCCCCGGCATGACATCTCAATTCGCCGGAGTTCGTTAACATCTATGATTGGAGAAGTACTAGGTACTTTTTACTATTAAAGACTTTTAATTTTTACACATTAATTGCATATTTGATTATTTCTTTAGTGGCATGAAAATTTTATGCACATCGTGTACTATGATATGTTGAATACCTGGGGTGCAATGGTTATTCGTCTCACTTTATTGTGGAAAAGATGTATTTTGAACATTAGAGATACAACGCTCCTGACGGATTGGGCGGAGCACGCCGGGAAGAAGTAATCTCTAGCATGCGTGCCTAATTGTGGTCAAATGGGGGAACTGAGATTAATATTTTAGCCACCTATGGAATGATATTTCTCAAATATGAGCAGTTGTTTTTCATTCATATATATGGACACAATGCACACACAGGCAAATTAGTATATCATTTTAAAGATTAATCTCTATGGATACACGCCATTTCAAGTGGTCTGCGAATTAGGATGCCAAGTTTATATTTTTCTAGAGATGAAATTTTATGGCTCTCAATACGTACGACTGAGTCTTTGAGAATTGTATCTACAGGTACCTAAGTGTGCGTAGGTATATAATTTCAAGCTTTACATGCTTTTATATATTTAACTTGTCTGCTTTAGAAACTTCACGCTAACAGTCTTTAATTTTATTCTCATTCTATTGGCAATATAAAATTGGAAATATGACACAGTGGAGTTGATGAACATTATGAATGGGCTTTTCTTTCGTCCAGACCAGGTAAGTTTATCTTTCCTCACATAAGTTCTTCCTTCTTTGCTTTGTAAATGGTCAGCTTTCACATATTATATGTTCTTTAGATTTTCAATTTCACTTATTAATGTTAGAAATTATTCATTCCTATTTGCAATAGTTTCTTTCTTGATGGGATACTCTTAGTCACAAAATTGTTCCTTATTGTAGGCTGGCATGACCAAGACAGATGATGCTGTTCAGACTGTTTCAGACATTAACCCTGATGTTGTACGACTCTTTAGTATGTTGCTTGTGGTGTAAAATTTACTAACCACATTCCCAGCCATATTGTTTCCTAGATCTTAAAATGTCGACATTACCTTTGATGCACCATTGTCTATGTTTATCATTTTAGCTCATGGACTAAATCCAAATTACAACTTTCTTGAATGAAAAATCCATGTGTTTCTTTACACTAATTGAATTGTTTTTACTTATTTTCAGTGTTAATCCAGTTAATAAAGAGAAGTTTAAAAGCATACATGTTGATTCTTTGAATATATCATCCATGCATTGTCTAGTTAATCAATTTAGAACTATGAAGGATGTAGGTAGTGTTGGATTTAATCTAATAAATCTATTTGTGGGCACATATGATTAATCAATGTATATTGCTATCTTTCAGGATAACCCACTAAAGTGATCAACTAATTTAGGTTAATGGGTATTTAAATAAGTCATGGGGTTATATGTGCAGATACCAAGTTGTAATTGTGATTTGATGAGGGGCCAAATTACAAATGTACAACATCTATAAATAAATGGTTATGGTCCCTAATCTAGGGTTACATTCTCTAATTCTCTTCACCCCCATCTAGAGAGAAATTCGGCTAGAGAAAACCCTAAGGTTAGAAGATCAAAAACTCATCTCAAGTTTAATCCATGGATTCGGGTATAAGCTTCCGCTCCTTTTGATTATTGTTAATCTCTTTGAATTAATCATGGTTTTATGATTTAGATCTCAAATTTTGTTTAAAATTTAACAAGTGGTATCAGAGCCACCTTGATTTGTTCTAAGAGATTAAGATTAAAATTAGTGTTTTTTGATCTTAATTGGTTTTCGGATTCAGTTTTGTTCACGGATGAACAGTAACGACCGTTGAAAAAAAAATCGGATGAACAGTAATGTATTTTTTCGGATGAACAGTGACTAAAAAATTGCCGGTGCACAGTAAAGTTTTGGATTTTTTGGAGTTTTCTTTGATTTTTTTGGGATCTGGATCAAGAAATCATCTTTTGTTTCTCTTTTTACCGATTCTGGATCTAGATTTGAAAATAAAATCGATGAATCTTTGGATTTTTTTTTGGGTTTGATCTTCGGTCCCATGCTCCTCACCAGCGAAGTTTCACTGGCGGCCTCGCCCTCGACTCTGACGGCGGCGGCAGCGTCAGGAAACCCTAGGGTTTCGACCTCTTGGGTGCCGGAGCAATGGCGGCGGCGGTTTCGGTTTGAAACCCTAAGGGTTCGTGGCGAAAATTAAGGAGGTGGTTACCTCAAACGAACTTCGAGTTCGTTCTCAGGTTGAGCCCCGCGCTCAATTTTAACGAACTTCACGTTCGTTCACAGGTGAGGATCGCGCTCAAATCAAACGAACCTCGCGTTCGTTCTAAGGTGAGCCTCGCGCTCAGTTCTAAGGTGAGCCTCGCGCTCAGTTCAAATGTGAGCCTCGCGCTCAATTCTAAGGTGAGCCTCGCGCTCAGTTCTCAGGTGAGCCTCGCGCTCAATTCAAGGTGAGCCTCGCGCTCAGTTCTAAGGTGAGCCTCGCGCTCAGTTCTCAGGTGAGCCTCGCGCTCAATTCTAAAGTGAGCCTCGCGCTCAATTCTAAGGTGAGACTCGCGCTTAACTCAAGTTGAACCTCGCGTTCATTTTTTAAATGAACCTCACGTTCGTTCTCAAGTTGAACCTCGTGTTCATTTTTTAAACGAACCTTGCGTTCGTTCTCAAGTTGAACTTCGCGTTCATTTTTCAAATGAACCTCGCGTTCGTTCTTAAGTGAGTCTTGTACTCAATACAGTCGAACCTCGCGTTCGAAGTCAAGCGAACTTCGCGTTCACTATGGTTAAGCCTCGGCTTTTCAAGGGTCCACTTTGGTATACTTAATTCAATTAAGTTATGGGCCCTAATTAAGCTATGAGACCCTAATTAAGTTTTTGGAAGTTCAGTGATTTAAATTAAAACCGTTTAATTTAAATCTAATTTGGTAGTTAATCAATTACTTAATTCAAATATTATGACACTAAGGTATTAAGGTTGTCTCTCACTCCAATTGTTTAATTGAAACAAGAAGTTACCAAAGTAACCTCTCTTGTGTAGATTGATCATGAGAAATGTGAGATGGTTGTGTGTATGCTTTCATGTAAATATTTAATCGGCCCAAAGGAAGGTTAATATTTATTTAAACTGTATACACATATGCGATGATAAGCGTGTGATAATTATAAGGTTTACATGTGAATAATGAATCGATCCAAAGATAGTTTCATTATTTGACATGAGTTATTGTCAATGTTTGATCATTGCAATAATGTATCACTTATAAGTTAATATTACTATCCAAAGACTTGATATTAATGTTGTGCCAGATATCTCGGATGAGATTCGTCATTATTTGAATTTTATTGATTACTAATTATGGTTATTGATGTGAGCATTTTGTTTTATTTCAGCTAATGCATCTGCTGCAACAATATCTGCTAACATCAACTCAATTCCCATGTTAAATGGGACAAACTTCAAGGCTTGGAAAGAGAACATATTAATTATTCTTGGCTGCATGGATCTTGACTATGCATTAAGAATTGAACAACCCCAGCCTCTCAATACGGATAGCACTCCTGATGCAAAGAAGGAGTATGAGAAGTGGGAGCGTTCAAATCGCATGAGTCTTATGATCATTAAGTGCGGCGTTTCGGAAGCCTTCAGAGGCATAGAATCCGAAGGGATTACTAAGGCTAAAGATTTTCTTGCTGAAATTGAGAAACGTTTTGCGAAAAACGATAAGGTAGAAACAAGCACGCTTTTAGCTCGCTTGATTTCGATGAAGTATAAGGGCAAATGAAATATCAGGGAGTACATTATGGAGATGTCTCATATTGCTTCAAAGCTTAAGGCACTTAAACTCGATCTTTGTGATGAGTTATTGGTGCATCTGGTTCTGTTGTCTCTTCCTGCACAATTCAATCAGTTTAAGGTCAGTTATAACTGTCAAAAGGAGAAATGGACTCTAAATGAGCTCATTTCATACTGTATACAAGAAGAAGACAGGTTGAAGCAAGATAAGACTGAAAGTGCTCATTTGACCTATGCCTCTAAGGATAAGGGCAAGAAAAGAAAGAATGATAATGAATCTGCTAAGGGTCCAGTTCAGAAGAAACAACATAAGGATAATCAGGGTTGTTTCTTCTGTAACAAGCCTGGACACGTAAAGAAGGACTGTACCAAATATCACGCCTGACATGCTAAAAAGGGTACGTTCCTTACTTTGGTCTGTTCTGAGGTTAATTTAGCTTCAGTACCTAGAAATACTTGGTGGTTAGACTCTGGTGCTACTATTCACATAAGTGTTTCTATGTAGGGTTGCCTAAGCTACCGAAAGCCAAGTGATGTTGAAAGACACATATTTGTGGGCGACGGACAATCGGTAGATGTGGAAGCAATTTAGCACTTTAGGTTGTTGTTAGGAACTGGTTCTTATTTGGATTTGAAAGATACTTTTGTAGTACCGTCTTTTAGACAGAATTTGATTTTCTGTATTAGACAAATCAGGTTATTCTTGTTCATTTGGAAACAATCAATTTAGTTTATCTTTTAATTTAAATGTTGTGGGAACTGGTTACTTGAGTACTTATGACAACCTATATTTGCTTGATACAATTGCTTCTTATAATGAATCCTTGTATGTGGAATCACATGGTACTAAGCGTAAATTAAATAAGGAAAATTCGGTGACATTATGGCATAAGCGCTTAGATCATATCTCAAAAGGTAGAGTTGAGCATCTTGTGTCTAATGGCATTTTGGATTCCCTTGATTTTTTAGACTTCGACGTATGTGTTGAATGTATTAAGGGAAAACAGACCAAAGTTAAAAGAATAGGTGCCAAAAGATCTTCAGATATCTTAGAATTGATACATACAGATATTTGTGGACCATTCCCTACGGCATCCTGGAATGGTCAACAATATTTTATATCATTCATAGACGATTACTCACGTTATGGGTACCTATATCTTATTCATAAAAAATCTGAGTCTCTGGACATGTTCAAAGCTTATAAAGCTGAAGTTGAGAATCAACTCAACAGAAGAATTATAACCGTTAGATCTGATCGTGGTGGTGAGTACTACGGCAGATATGATGGTTCAGGTGAACAACGTCCAGGGCCTTTTACTAGATACCTATAGGAATACGGTATCGTCCCACAGTACACAATGCCGGGTTCACCTAGCATGAATGGTGTAGCTGAAAGACGAAACATGACACTTAAAGATATGGTAAGAAGTATGATTGTTCATTCTTCTTTAACGGAGTTACTCTGGGGAGAAGCACTTAAGACAGCAGCTTACATTCCGAACAGAGTGTCAAGTAAAGCACTTAAGACAGTTGCTAGAACACCTTATGAGCTTTGAACTGGTCGAAAGCCCAGTTTAAAGCACTTACATATTTGGGGATGTCCAGCTGAGGCAAGGCCTTATAGGCCAAATGAAAAAAAATTGGACTCCAAAACAGTTAGCAGCTACTTTATTGGGTACTCTGAATGCTCTAGGGGCTATAAGTTTTTTGATCCCGCACTCAGGAATATTTTTGAGACGGAAACAGTAATATTTTTTAAGGATATTGAGTTTGGGGGGAGAAATAAGGTTAGAGACATTGCTTTTGAGGAGGAATTGGCATCAGATCCAATCCATACAGTTACTTTTGATAATATTTAGGTTCCTATACCTGTTGTTGCTCAAGAAGTAAATTCGGAACCTCAAGATGATAATGTTGAACAACTCCCTATTCCAGAAGAACAAACTCAACAACCTCAAGAACCAGTGCCATTAAGGAGATCCACGAGAGAAAAGAGAAATACTATTCCGGATGATTATATTGTATTTCTCCAAGAATATGAGGAAAGTAATGGAATGTTGGAAGATGATCCAATCAACTTCCTTCAGGCCATGAAAAGTTCTAACTCTCAACAGTGGATTGATGCCATGAATGAAGAGTACAAGTCTATGCAAGACAATAAGGTTTGGGAACTTGTCTCGTTACCAGAAGGTGCAAAACCAATTGGTTGTAAATGGATTTTTAAAACCAAGCGGGATGCAAACGGTAATGTGGAGAGGTATAAGGCACGTCTTGTAGCTAAAGGCTATACTCAAAAGGAAGGCATTGATTATACATAGACTTTCTCTCCGGTTTCATCGAAAGACTCATTCAGAACAATCATGGAACTTGTTGCTCATTATGATCTTGAGTTACATCAGATGGATGTTAAGACTATATTTCTCAATGGAGACATTGATGAGATGATTTATATGGTGCAACCAGAAAACTTTGTGTCAGGAGACCCAAAGAATATGGTCTGCAAATTAAGGAAATCCATCTATGGACTCGAGCAAGCTCCTCGTCAATGGTATCATAAGTTTTAACAAATAATTATCTCGTTCGGTTTTGAGATGAACATTATTGATGACTGTGTATATCACAAGTTCAGTGGGAGTAAGTATATTTTTCTGGTTCTGTATGTCGATGACATATTGCTTGCCACTAATGATATAGGCATATTACACGAAACCAAGAGATTTCTATCAAAGAATTTTGAGATGAAAGATCTTGGGGACGCCTCTTTTATATTAGGAATCCAGATACATCGAGATCGCTCCCGGGGTATTCTTGGATTATCACAAAAGAGCTATATCGATAAGGTACTTAAAAGGTTTGGCATGCAAGATTGCAGACCAGGAGATACCCATGTGGCTAAAGTAGACAAGTTTAGTCTCAATCAGTGCCCTAAAGGTAACCTTGAAATTCAGGAAATGCAGAAGATTCCTTATGCTTCGGCTGTAGGAAGTCTAATGTATGCTCATGTATGTACGCGTCCGGATATTACATACATTGTTGGGATGTTAGGCAGATACTTAAGCAACCCTGGTATAGATCATTGTATAGCAGTCAAAAGGGTTATGAGGTATCTTCAGAAAATAAAAGATTACATGCTCACATATAGAAAATCAGAAAAATTTGAGGTCATTGGGTATTCAGATTCTGATTTCGCTGGATGCCAAGATAGCAGAAAGTCTACATCAGGTTACATCTATATGTTAGCAGGAGGAGCTATATCATGGAAAAATGTTAAACAGATACTCATAGCTTCCTCCACTATGACAGCAAAATTTGTAGCTTGCTATGAGGCATCCAATCAGGGAATATGGCTGTGAAATTTTGTCACGGAACTGCGCATTTTGGAAAATATTAAAAGACCATTAAGATTATATTGTGACAATAAATCTACAGTAATGTATTCTAATAACAACAGGAGCTCAATTAAGTCAAAACATATTAACATTAAGTTCCTGGTTGTGAAAGAAAGGGTACAGAGTGGACAGATATCCATAGAGCACATTGGGACAAACTCCATGATAGCTGATCCTCTTACTAAGGGATTACCACCCAAGGTCTTTCATGAGCATACTGCTCATATGGGTGTGGTATTATTTGAGGATATCATGATTTAGTGGGAGTTTGTAATTTTGGTGCTTTATGTTTAGTTGTATTGTCTGATCAGAATAAAGTATTCAGTTAAGATACTCTGTTATATTATGTTTGGTTTTGACCTCACTAAAGGAGGACCAGTTGAAAATAGACATGTACTGATCACATTGCATGTAATTTTCATGCTGCACATCCATGTTTGATCTATGTCGTTTGATTGTATTGGTATATGTGACCATTGATGGGTTTAGTTACGATAAATGTGACGAAGGCCGCTTTGATCCTATATTGATATAGTCAATGGACAAGATTGTTCGAAAATATCTTTTCAGTGATAACAATTTTGAGCTCATAAGGTTATACACAATTTAAGGAATCATATGGTTCCCAAGTGGGAGATTGTTGGATTTAATCTAATAAATCTATTTGTGGGTACTTATGATTAATCAATGTGTATTGCTATCTTTCAGGATAACCCACTAAAGTGATCAATTAATTTGGGTTAATGGGTATTTAAATAAGTCATGGGGTTATATGTGCAGATACTAGGTGTTTTCAGCGAAAGTTGTTTCCATTGTTGATTCCATTAAACTTCAATCGTTTACAGAACATTACAATGAAAATAAGCAAAAATACAACTCTCGAGAAAATAACACAGAAATTTTTTATCAACTCCTGCTTTTGTGGGACTTAGCCTGTGCCGGGAGCGCGTTAGCTCGTGGACCGCCGAATCACAGATCGTGAAGAGGGGGCTTAATGATTCTACCTTCGTTTATCGAAGTGAGAATTTGAAACGAGAATCTTATCAAAGTAAGATGGTCGTTCTTCTTAAGATCAAGTCAAAGCTCGAACTCAAGGAATTGCTGAAATCTCTGCTCTCTCTGCTCTGGAATGCTCTAACAAGTACTCGATCCTCGTCAGAAGTGACCCTAGGGGGGTATTTATAGCCTCTGGGGTACATAACTGAAAAAACTCAACGAAAGACAGAATTAGTACGGCGAGACAGTGTTTACTGTCTCGCTGGCCGAGACAGTGTTTGCTGTCTCGCCCAGCGAGACAGTAAATTTGCTGTCTCGCCCAGCGAGACAGTAAATACTATCTCAGAAAACAAATATTCTTGGCAGTTTCTCGCTGTAACTGCCTTCCCACGTTTCAAACTCCGTTATTTTGGCAGTTATTCACGTGATTTTTGCCCACAATGTTTCCCACGTCCTTTGGCAGTTAATGGACACGTGTATGGCGGTTTACAAGGC
This sequence comes from Asparagus kiusianus, assembly GCA_022839385.1. Classification (NCBI taxonomy): domain Eukaryota; kingdom Viridiplantae; phylum Streptophyta; class Magnoliopsida; order Asparagales; family Asparagaceae; genus Asparagus; species Asparagus kiusianus. Next base: position 77,827 of record BQKN01062276.1, read on the forward strand.
GGTTCTTGACCATTTCAACACTGTCTCGCTGGCGAGACAGTGAAGATTGTCTCGCTGGCGAGACAGTAAACACTGTCACGCTTGCGAGACAGTTCATATCTGTTTTGAGAGATCAATTCTTATGATTTTGAGTGATCTTCTTTATGTTTGGGATATCTATTAGCATTTTTTGACGCCTACAGATACCCCCTCCAAAGTATTCCAGACGCATTCTTTTATAGAAGAGTCTGGGATACTTTGGATAAGATAGATTTTACTTACGATCCCTTCAATGCTTGGTTGAGTAGATCATGTAGAAGGACTTGTAAATGGCTTCAACTCTTGATCTCTTCTTCTTTTAGTCTATTCAGTTCTTTGTAGAATAGCTAATGTTTTCCCGGCGTCACGTTTATCGCTTGACCGTTGTCGAGATCTTGAATCGAAGCTGGTACTTGTTCTTGTAGGTCCAGTTCTCATCACGGAATTGATACATCCATTGAGAACTCATCAGGTTATCCTTAAGAATATTCAGATTAATATTCTCCAGAAACTTCCTGTTGAGGGTAGGAAAAAACAGTTTAGACTCGTGTACCTATTGGAGTATTCATGTGTGTCGAAACAGCACATCAAAAGGATCGTTGCCATTTCATAATATGAGACAGCTCATACTGTCTTGTGGTGCGGGATAGTATATACTGTCTCGCGTTGCGAGACAGTAAAGTCTGTCTCGGCGAGTCGGGGTTATAAAACCCCGACTTAGAGTTTTCCAGCGATTTTTAAGTTTGATTTCTGGGTGATTCTTGTGCGATTTCTTGGCGATCTCGTTTTGATTTTCGACCAGTTCTCTGCTTTTTCTTCCCTTCTTCGTTTTCGGTTTGTGTGGTACTTGGTTCTGTGGAGATTTCACTCGGATTTTTAGAGGTTTGTTCTCTCCTCTTCTTTTTTTCTTGAACTGTGGCCTTGCATGCACTGTTTCGGCCATGTTTTGTAATGTTTTGGTCGATTTTATGTTCAAAACCCTAATCTTCTCATTGGTTTTCACTGTAGATCACATACTCGTCATGTCGCCGCGTAGAGCTCGTGTTCCCCGAGGCCGTCAGACTGTTCAGTCTCCTGAGGGGGCTGCTCCTGTTGTCGCTTCGCACGGGGGTACATTTCTTTCACACTTTCATCGATTTTCATACAGTATTTTGTCAATTTCATATGTACAATACTGTATTTGTATGCAGATCCTCGTTTGTATCCTTTGAGATACCTTCGAGAAGAGCCGGTATCCTCCTTTGAGGGGATCGACGCTTAAAAGTATTTGTTTTGCTTGGACAAAACGCACTTCAAAACACACAGGGGCGATTTTATATCGTCCCACATATGTTGAAAGGGTTTTGGTATGCCGTTATAATGCCCGTGCATAGTAACGCATATTTCCTTTATACATGTGGTAGATGAAAAATCGTCACACCTGTTACGAGATAGCGACTATATCTTATAAAGTAAGATATACCGCTTTCTCTAAAATTTTAGGACCATCCTTACACGATTTATGTGTATTTCTTTTATCAGTCCATTTCCCTTCCACGATCTTCACCGTTGATGAAGTTACGGGTCAGAGCAGCGCCACTCATTCTTATTATGAGGGGTTACCGTTAATAGAGTCTGCTCCCCAATTTAAGTCAGATTATAGTAAAGGAGCCAGAGAACTGATTCAGTGGGGTAGTTGTCGTATTCTGCGACGACTAATCACGGACACCACCTTGATTTCAGAGCGAGATGAGAACCAATGCATAAGGAAACCAGACTTTTTATTTGGCGACTCCATAAAGGATCCGGAGATTGCATTCTGCAGGCCTACACAATGGTTGCATGAGAGCGGCTCGTTATTTCTGTATTTGCCCTGGATTCCTCGGGAACATTCTCTTTTACAGTTCAGAAACCTATCCGTTGGACGCGAAATGTTCTGGAGGTTAACCGAAAACCATGAACGCATCCACTGTGGTTTCATTGGGAAGGAGGCCACCCCAGGTTCCAGTGAAAGAGCTTCTATACGAGGATTACATCCAGGTATCCTAGGCCAGGATAATATCCCTCAGAATGAGACAGCTGCACAAGCCAACATCGTGAAGAACAGGTTAGCGGCAGCGGGGAAGAAATTACCCCACGAGAACTTCAGATGTTATGGATGGGTCCATTATTTTGGAGACAAATGGTGGACCAGAATGACTCGATATGTATTAAACCGCTGGGGGCGAGAGTTGGCCGCATTAGGGTTGGAAATCCCGATTCGTGCCACTATGTATGGTCTGCAGATCAGTGTAGGTCATTTTCTTTGTTTGTTTGAGACCTATAACCCTGACACTAATACCTTCTTCACCAAGAATGGGGAGCTCGGGTTGCCATTGCACGAGATGATGAAGGTGTCTGGTCTGCCCATAGGTGATGTTCCATATCAAGAGTTCTTCCCAAACACTAATCAGCTAAACAAGATGAAAGATCGGTCAACTGTAACCCATGACACTTTATGGGAATTGACCTGCTATTATCACATAGCCATGGCCGAGATGGAGACCAAATCTAGGAAGAAATCTCCCCAGATTAGCTTAAAACAGTTCCTGATTATCTGTTCAAGAACTTGGACAACCGTTCAGAAGATGTACGTGGATTATCTCCTTTGAGCCCGGGTAAAATCAATCGGCTGTTAGAGAAAACCAATGCACAGACTTACACCTCTCACTCAGAAGACGGATTTCCGCATGATACTAAATTCCGTTCTTATCTGTGGCAAGCTGGTGTTCCAATTACTCCTATCACCCTGCTGGCTGGCTTCTTGGCCTTATGGTTGAAGAGGTGCGTAGTTCCCCATCAATCTTCTGATGCGATGCCTATGGAGGTGTTGTACCCAGCAGTCCAACTAGTTACAGGTCGCAAATTATCCCTGCTTCCTTCCATGATGGCTGCTACCCATAGTGGATTACGGCAACTAGTTTCCGCATTCCTTCAAGAGAAGAAGAAACCCTCTGCCAATGTCCCCGTTCCGAAGCTGGAGCTACCCTACACTTATCTAATGACCTGGTTGGTACTTCATCGACCATATTTGATGGAAGCTCCTGAAACGGTGGATCCCAGTCTTCCTCTATTGCAGACCCTTAAGGGTTATAAATGGGTCAAGCATCGATAGGCGGACATCACTAGACAGTTCAAAATTCATAAGTGTTGGGAGTTCTTCCCCTGCTTTCTTCGATTCTCCGGCACATACAACACAACTTTATTGGATGCTGAAGATCCAAGGCAGAATCGTACCGTCTTGGACGTCGGGTGCTTCAGGTGGTTGGTAAACATTCGACCCGGATATCTATTGTTCAGGGTAAAAGACGTTTGTTTCATTGAACCCTATCTTCCGTATTGATTTGCTCGCCAATTCGGCTATGATCAGATTTATGTCGGCAACCCGAATCGTCACCTTAGCTTTCGCGGAGGACTTATCGACGGAGCGAGAGCTTGGTTCTGGAGTATCGCCGGCTGCACAAGTGCTGAGTTTGATCTCCCTCTGGAAACACCACCTCTACGGATGACCTTTTTATTTTGCTAGTGGTTGATCGCTGCCAACATCATCACCCGGTATAGGAGAAGGTCGGAATCAGAAGAAGAGACAATCTCACGGCGCACAAGAGGAGCGACTCGTGAAGCTATAACTTCACCCCAAAAGAAAGAGGCCGCTGAATCATCGAGGAAAGGCAAAGAACCGGCTCGTTCAGCTGGTAGTGAAGAAGAATTTGACTCCGAGGAAACGGATACTTCTGAGGAGGCGGGTGAGACCGATTCGAGTTCTGATGAAATAGATGGTCTCCCTGATTCATTCTTTGAGAGGGGGCTTGTGCGTTCGTCTACCGCGCTTACTCAACCACCAGATGCTCCGAGAAGAAAGAGAGAAAGAGTCGTTATGACTCACCCTAATCGGATGACGGTGGAAATCCTTAGTGGCGATGAAGAGGATGAGGAAGATACAGTGCCTCTTACTCTTCGGCGAAGATCTCGACCTCCCGCTCAAGCTCAAACTCAGATCCCTCCCATAACTGAATTACGCACTAAGCATCGTCATGAAGGATCAGGAGTTAAGGATGAAGTGCGTCCACTGAAAAGACAAAAGAAATCCGCCTCTAAGCCGCGTGTTCGTCTTCCCGCTGTAGAGGAAACGTCTGATCATAGTGCTTCTTCCGCAGAACAAGGTAAAATTCATTTTTATTCTCACTCATTTGCTCTTATCGGGTTTATCTTATACTCCATCCTTACAGGGAGTCAAGAAGAGGGAGAATTCCGGGCGGATGCTGTTTCTCCTGGCGGTCTGGAAACTGAGGAGCCCAGTTTCGTTCAACAGATGCAGGATGCTCTGAGAGATGAAATAGCTGGTGTTCCACCGACTTCAGACATCAACCTAACAGCTCAAGACTCAGGTATTGATCTCTCCCCACTCGAAAGAGAATTCCAAGAAATGAATGAGTCGGGACGTGTGCCTCCTCTAACGACTTATGCGCTTTGTATTCTTTTAGTTAAACTAAAAGAAGTGGGTGCCAGTAGTGAGGCTCCTGAATCCGTCCCAATCAACGAAGGTAAAGTTAATCTTCGTCTCGAACAACTTCATTTAGATTCATATATTATTTATGACTCAATGCATCCTGTAGATGTCATAATGAATGCACCACCTGAAGGAGAGACTACCCATACCCCTAAAGTCGACGATTTTACTGATTTCGACTTTAATATGGACATCTCAGAAGACGACCATCAGCAAATCTCCGATTTGTTGTCGGGGAGAGCCAGTGGGGCAGCCACAGAATTAGCAGTTGGAGCTGGTTTAACAGAAGCAGGTCCTTCTGAGAGTAAGG
>BQKN01062276.1:82782-93976 GCA_022839385.1 Asparagus kiusianus
TGATTAATCGTGTAAGTGTTCAAACTATAGGACCAGTTGCCAGAACTGATACAGCTATAAGTGCTGAGACTTACGATCAACCTGAGGGTCATGATCACTCATCATGGGCATGAACTGAAGTTGACCATCAATCATCTATTCCTGAATCTCAACCTGCTACTCCTATGGACCCCATGATGATAGAAGTCACCGTCACTCCCCAAATCAGTCCAGTTGCCACAAAAGCGAGACCAACTGAAGAAGTTGGTACATCGGCTGATGTTATGCCTGGAATTGGTAAGTTTTACCCCTCATTCATCTCAAATTTCTATCCAACACCCCATTATGCTCATTGCGATCTTTTTTTTGCTTGTAGAATCTTCCTTTGAGAAACCCCTCGACTTAGACCCGAAGTCTTCTGAGGTTGAAATTACAGAATCTTCTGACATAGCTGGTGTATCAAAAGCTGCTATTCTTGAACCAGCTTTGACTGTTCAGGAGACCAGACTACCCACATTGGACAAGCCGGGTCCTGTTGAAGGTTCTTCCGTTAAATTTAGCATGTTTCAGATCGCTTTTATGTATGCATATATATATCTTGTACTGACTTATTTTGTCCTCATCGTAGCTTCTTCTTCCTCCTTATCAGACCGCATCCAAGAGTTATTGGCTGACGAGGATCCGAAAAAAGCCGTCATTTGCTCTGATCTTCATGGCTTCGTCTCTTTTTGGAACTCTATGGTCGATCGCATTCTCTTAAAAGGCTCACATTTTGAGAATTTTAAGAAACCGTTTGATCGTTATATGTCGAGCATCCGAGATGAAGGATATAACGACTTAGCCGATTCGATCGGCGTTTATTTGGTCGAGCTGAAGCAACACGTTGAACTTCTGAATGATCTTCGCACTAAAGGCGTACCCTCCTACATCGTTTCTCATATGGACTTCAAGTTGCAGGCGTGGCGCGATTCTCAAAAATCTGCTAACTCTGAACTTCAAAAGCTAAGAACCCACAGTCATCAACTCAGGGTGCATGTTGCTAAGAGAACACAGGCTAAGGTCGATCTACGCCGGGACTTGGAGTCTAACCAAGCTGAAATAGACCGCCAAGAAGAACAACTTGCAAAAGCTAAGGATGCTCGTGAAATTTTGGAATCTGAGTTGACGAAGACAACTCAAATTGAAGAAAACTTGTTTCAGCGATTGAATGTTCAGGATAAGAGACTTGCTGAGAAGGAACAAGAGGTCGCTGAACTTCAGAGTGTTGACGAAGAAGCCTTCAAAGTTAAACTGACCGCTGAGCTTGAACAGGCTTACACGATAGAGCTTTCAAAACTAGAAGATCAGATTCGTCAGTATAAACTTTTGTAATTAGAGAACATGTATTTTTTTGTTTGAACATTTTCGATCAATATAACGAAGCCTTTTGCTCATTGAGATTTTATTATGATTACTCATTCTTGTTTAGAATAAATAACCATAATACTTATAGGATTTTTGGCAAATCCTCAGCCATCAACGGATTTGATATGCCTTTACCGATTACCGTTTGAATCGGGCTAGTACGTGAATTATCTAAGTCCGTTTCACGTATGACGTTGGGCTAAAAGACTTAGACTCTTTTAGACTTCATACTACGGTATTGAATACGTAGGCTACATGTGTTAGATGTAGACTTATCTCTAATAAGGGATAGAGATAACATCCCCCATGCGTCAATGACATGGATTTTGAAATGTGCGTAGGTAACATTTTCTATGTATGAAAACGAACCCAAGTTTGTGAAGAAGGAATTGGATATTCCAGCTCTTAATCTCTTGTTTGTTGGTAGAGATAAACCCGGAATTGGAGGGGAGTAATTTCATATTCCGTCTCCTGGTCTCTTGTTTGTTGGTAGAGATAAACCCAGAATTAGAGGGGAATAATCTCATATTCCATCTCCTGATCTCTTGTTTGTTGGTAGAGATAAACCCAGAATTGGAGGGGAATAATCTCATATTCTATCTCCTGGTCTCTTGTTTGTTGGTAGAGATAAACCCAGAATTGGAGAGGAAGAATTTTATATTCTATCTCTTGGTCTCTTGTTTGTCGGTAGAGATAAACCCAGAATTAGAGAAGAAGAATTTTATATTCTATCTCCTGGTGGAAAGAAAACTCGAAGTGGGATCTCCACTTAGAGAATCTAACTTGGTTTGAATAATCCTAACTGTCATAAGGTTTGATTATCTAATTTGTGGACCTCTCGTTCATGGAACGAATCGAGAGGGGATTTTGGGTTTGGTCCTAACTGTAGGAAGGTTTGACCAAGTGGGGGTTTTGAGATGATCCTAACTGTTTAAAGGTTTGATCACTTAATTTGTGGACCTCTCGTTCATGGAATGAATCGAGAGGGGATTTTGGCTTTGGTCCTAACTGTAGTAAGGTTTGACCAAGTGATGAATAGGAGTAGGATACAAATAACAATGAGTTTGTTGATTTGCACGAACTACTCGGTGGGAAATTTTGATTTCAAATATAAGAATTCGACATGAAATAATTTGTCGACTGATACAGACCGATGACCATTGGTCGATTTGATCGGTGGGGGTTTCATGGTACGGGGTTACGAATTATCGAGTTTCCCCTTCCATGATCGCATTACAGAGTTTTGTCATTAAATCTCATCTCAACAAAAGTAGTAAGAGATTCTTAATCATTTTTTTATCACGATTAAGAATAGACTATTCACATGATCAGTTTCCATTTAAGATAATCAACTGATAACGGGTTATCCTGAAATATCCGGTACAGGATTCTCTAGGAACTTCCCGTTTTACATAGGTTACCCTGAGCGTATTACGGGTAATACTTTTTCAGGAACTTCCTATTTATTGGCATCATTAATTTGCTGCCATCCTGAGTAATCAGGCGATATGCATCGTTTGAATAGACTGTTTCTATCACAAACGGCCCTTCCCATTTAGGTTCAAATTTTCCTTTCTTCTTGGAAGTGAGAATCATAGGTCTTCGAACAGCAAGAACCAAATCTCCTTCTTTAAAACTTCATCGTCGGACCCTTTTATCAAAAGCCCGAGAGATTCTAGCTTGATAAAACTCGATCTGTTGTTGAGCCTCCAAGCGCTTTTCATCTAACATCTCTAACTCTTCGAGACGTTTCTGATGATGTTCTTCCGTCATCATTCCCGTTGCGAGAGCAACACGGAGGGAAGGAATCTGTATTTCCAGTGGCATAACAGCTTCACATCCATATGTTAAGGCATATGGGGTTGTTCCGGTTGGTGTACGGACAGTCGTACGATAAGCCCACAGGGCTTCGCCGAGTTTGTCGTCCCAATCTCGCTTATTGGTTTTTACCAACTTTGTCAGAATCTTGATGATAGTCTTATTAAAAGCTTCAGCCAATCCGTTAGCTGTGGGATTATAAGCAGTCGATGAAACGTCCTTAATCCCGAATTTACCACAGAATTTGATAAATACGTTGCTGACGAATTGAGGACCATTATCATGTACTATCCACCTAGGAACACCATACCGATATATGATATGGTGTTTGATAAATTTAATAACATCACTCGTCTTTACTTCCCTTAGTGGAAATGCTTCTGCCCATTTTGAGAAGTAATCGGTGATTGCTAGAATAAAACGGTCCCCTTTAACCGAAGGTGGGAAAATAGAGCCTACTATATCCATTCCCCAAGTTTCGAATGGCCATGATGTCGCCGATGGGTGTAAATACTCAGGAGGCTGGTGCATATAATTCGCATGTAACTGACATACTTCACATCGTCGTGCGTAGTCGACTGCGTCTTTTACCATAGTTGGCCAATAATACCCGATTCTCCTAAGTCGGTCACAAAGTTTAGGACCGGGTTGATGTGCACCGCATATTCCATCATGCGCCTCTTTAAGTGCTTGTTCCGCTTCTTTGCCAGATAGACAACGGAGTAAAAGACCATCGTATGATCGTCGATACAACATTTGCGCTGTGGCGTTGTAATAAAATCTCGGCGCTCTTCGCCGAATCGATTCCCTTTCTCTTACATCTTCAGGCAATATACCATGTAGGACGTAGTCGATAATAGGAAAACGCCAATCTCGAACTTCGGGTTCAACTCCTGTTGAGTATGCTTCCTTAGCGTTCGAATCATAGATTGGAACAATAAGCTGGTAGGTCCTCACTGTAATTAATTGCTCCGTCTCGGGAGGTTGAGCCAAGGATACCGACAATGCCGCCAATGCGTCTGCATACGCGTTCTGGAGACGTGGAACGTACTCGATGAAAAATCCTTCAAACGAGTTCGCCATTTCGATGGCCACCTGGTGGTATGGAATCAGGTCTCGATTTCTGATTTCATACTCTCCTCGTATTTGATTAATTACCAGTTGAGAATCCCCAAAAGCTTCAAGGTATTCGACCCCCAGCTCTTTGGAAAAATTGAGTCCAATTATCAATGCATTATACTCGGCCACGTTATTAGAGCATGGTTCGGTCAGTGAATATGCTCTAGGCAAGACATGCTTTTCCGGAGAAACTAAAACAACCCCCACTCCTGAGGATATTCTAGAACATCCGGGTGCACTCGCCACGTTGGTTGCGCAGGACGCCCCATCGAAGTATAATTGCCACACTTGTTGGTGTGAGGTAGTATTAACTTCGTGAGTTTCATCTGGCAGATCATCGTATATGTAGGCGTATAAAATTGCCTATAGGTCCCACAACACAGCTCGACGACGCCGATTCGACAGAACCGACCATCGGGCGACGTATTCAAGCACGACCGTTAGTCCGCAACGCCGAAACCAAACGACACGCGACGAAGCGGAATAACAAGGCTACGAAACCAACAAATCGCACCCAAGCATTGGATTGCATCCACTCGCACGCGGAATCAAACCAACGTTTCGGGAAATCACCGAGTCATCTAAACAAGAGCGAACTCGGTGATATAACGATCGAATCAAGATTGGTTTCGGACTCGAACTCACAAGTGGGTTTACTGCCAAATCAGGAATCGGATCAAAACGAATCGAATCCGAACAAGTCAACCACACAACCGAATCGAAGTCCAAATCAACAACGAATCGGAACCGGAAACACCGGAAAACCCGAACGACGGACGAAACCAAAACACCCGAGGGGGCTCGGCCATGGCCGAGCCACCCAGGGGTGGCTAGGCACTGTTCTGTGCACGGGGCACAGTTTTGAGCGCCTATAAATAGGCCTTGTGCTCATTTGTTTCGGAGGTTGGAAATTTTGGAGAGAGGCGAAGCCCTGCTGGATTGAAGACTCAGATCTAAACAAGATTCAAACATCGAAGGCTTAGAAGACTTGGACTTTGAGATCCGGTGCTCGGCGATCATCCACGCCAAATAAGGCAAGAGTTCGAGAGGGACCGGATCTGAGATCTACACGATTTTCCTCCGGATCTAAGCTTGGTTCTTAGATCCCGAGAAGAGTCTCGAATTCGCTTGGTCGATTTTGACACTTGGGCTACTATTTCCTTGGTGAATTAGTACCCCACCCGGCTATTATTTCCCTCGTGAGATAATACCCGTCATATCGTGTAGATCTGACCGGATCGAGATCACGCGGTGGTCCACGGCAAATAACCCCGGCGCAGGCAAAGAACCCACACAAAGCGAGTGACCGCAAAACAGGAGCTCGCGATTCGTTCGACAAACAAGGATAAAAGTTGTAATCTTTTTCATTTCATTTTGATTTTTCATTGTAACCGGATCTTATAAAAAGACCGGATTTCTGTAATCGATAAACTATTACGAAAGTGTACAATGGAATCAATGAAGAAGAACACGATTTTTCCCGCGAACAATCTGGCGACCACAGTGGGAGCCACCGATCTCGCCAACGAGATCGTCGCGTCGCAGCCGCGGATCCCGATCCCGGTCGTGGAGGAGGTCGAATACAAATTCGACCAACAGAAGTTCGAGGCGTACCTGTCGTCCTCGTCCGGATCTACCTCCTCCCGCAAGTCCAAGTCTCCAAAGTTCTCCTCCAAGAGGAAACTTCGTTGGTATGAAGATGTTGAAGCTGCCAACGAAGATCTCGCCCCAATTGATGCCGAAGTCGCATTGGGTGAGATCCCTCCAACCTCCAACCAGGTCGGATCTGCTCTGGCCGACTCTTTTGCCGTAGAAGGCGTGATGACTCTCTCGAAGAGAGCCCGCCAAAGGCAACGGCAACGCCTTGCGAAACAATTCGCAAAGGCCATGGAATCTGTTGACGGAGTTCGCTACAAGGCGGATCTGAAGAGCAAAAGGGCAAAAAGCCTCAACAGCAGATGAATGGCAACTCCTCCAAGCCGTCGACGGACGAATGGGTCCGCGTCAAACGGAACCGATCAACGCTGGAGGAGCGCATTCGCAAGCGCCGCGCACTCTCAGCGCAAGCACGGGCTCGAGTCGAGGAAGCTCGTAGGAAGCTGCAGAATGGAGTGGCCAAGAAATCGCCGCCAACTCGCAAAATATGGAGGCCAAAATCCGAAGTGGTGATTCAGGCCGAGGAGCGACCTTTACAGCCTTCAAAACGAGTTCAACCTCCCGAACCATCCCGAGGAAGGAGGTCAATCTTGGAGCACCTCGGTCCAATTCCCGACGAGCGCAGCAAAGTTCATGAACGTTTGGACCCTATGAAGAAGTCCCGAACGAATCAACATGCTGGGGGTCGCCATGATCCTCAACATGACAAGGAATTCACGGCGCCCGAGCGCACTACCTTGCGCATCGAAGTTCGAGAGCCCGTTGAGAATTCACGCCCACAAAGGCATGTTTCGAGGCGAGTGACTCTCGAAAGTCCAAATAAGGTAATTCGCTCTCAGAAGGAAACGTTGTCATCCGACGATGATAACGTTATACCTGAGAAATCGTGCCAACACACGATAGGTTACTCCGATCAAATTGACGAGTTGTACTATCGTGCTGGGGGTACGAACAAGACAAGAAAGAGAAGCCCTCGAAGGCTCGAAACTCAGTGCCCATGTGCCAAGCTCATTCGGGCGGTATTGTCTCAGTGTAATTGCACTAAGACGGTCCCCGTAAGAGTCTCGGTATTCGAAAGGCTCAGCACTGAAACGCCAAAGCCAAGGTCTAGGCGTTTCCGACGAAGGAAAGCGGTGGTTGAAGACGGAGAATTCCCGAAGGTCACCGCTAATATGACCAATAAGGGAACATTGGCACGGGATGATCTCGAGTCGATTCTGAATGCATCCCAGCGTCTAACCCGTTTGCAGTCCGGAGCCATCTCACGAAGGACGTATGGCAGGGTTCGGACAAGATTACTTTCAGATGATGAAGAGTCGGATGCTTGCTCTGCGATTGCATCTGACAACACTGTATCCAGCGAAGGAGAACCCCGCGAGTCATTCATGATAAGCGCGGAACAAGTGGCCAAGATGCTTGAAGAAGCCATGGCCAAACAACAGGAGACCTTCAGGCTCGAGATGCAGATGGCCATGCAGACCATGAGGGAGATGCATGAGCAGCAAATCCAGGCACTGAGGAACCAGCAAGGCGAACCAAGCCACCGTAATCAGGTTGTTCAAGAAGTTGAGCATACGGATACGGATGAAACTCGCAATGCCGATGACCCTCCCATCAACGCAGGGGGTGGTAATGAGGATGCCAACGAAGATACAGGTGAAAACTTGAAGATCAAAAGCCTCGAGAGCAAAATCAATACCTTGATGTCAACTCAAGAGGTGAAGAAAACGGGCGTTCCTTGTCCATACCCAAGGGAGTGGGATTCAATCCCCTATCCGGCGAAGTTTAGTCTAATCAACTTCACGCCGTTCGATGGAAAAGGTTCCCCCACTCAGCATTTGATTTATTTCAAATCGCACCTGGGTGTCATCTCTGGTAATGAGCCTCTGATGGTGCGGTCATTCGTTGGCACTCTTCGTGGAGCCGCCTTCGATTGGTACCGCCGCCTCAAGCCAGGTAGCGTGAGCAGCTGGGACGATATGGAGACCATGTTCCTCACCAACTTCTTCGACGACGACACCGAGATATCCATCGGGTCATTGCTCGATGAGAAACAAAAGGACGGGGAGTTAGTCGAAACCTTCGTCAAAAGGTTCCGGAACAAAGCGTTAAATTGCCGGGACCCGATCACGGAGGAGTTCATTCTCCAGACCTGCCACAACAATCTTTCGTTGGATGTGTTGGAAGCAATGGGAACAGCACCGTCCAACACATGGAAAGACTTGAAGGTCAGAGGGGAACAAGCTGAACGCTTCCTCCGAAGGAAGAAGGCCGAGAGGAGTCAATCGACGACTAATCCTCCAAACTCAAACTTCGCCTCCCGCGGTAAGGGCAAAACACCTGCAGCGGCTGTTGACGCTAATCAAACGTCGCAACAGCAGTCCCGGAGACAACAGAAAACTTCGGATCAGAGGCCTCAAAAAGAGTACTCCTTCAAGGACGAAGATGTTCCAGCCATCTTCAAATCCCTCCTTGACAATAACAAGATCAAGCTCCCGCCGATCACGAATCAGGAGGAAGCTGACAACACTGCGGATCCGAAGTACTGCGCATACCACAGGAGGATCCTTCATCCCACCAAGGCCTACTTTACTCTAAAGAACAGTATCCAGACCTTGGTTGAAGCCGGCGTCATAACGTTGGAGTAAGCCAGTCAAGAACGGTGAAACTCCAGTGGGTGCACGAGTATAAACTGTATTCCCTAACTCCGACCGGTATAAGAGTATAAACTGCTCCCTGAAACTCCGACCGGTATATGAGTATAAACTGCTTCCTGACACTCCAAAAAGTATACGAGTATAAACTGCTTCTTAATACTCCAATAGGTATATGAGTCTAAACTATTTCCTTTCTTCCACGGGAAGTTCCTGGAGAGTGCCGTGCGTGGTACTCTTAAGGATAACCCGATCGTACACCCAGTTTTGTAAAGAAAGCTGGGGGTCGATAATTCATGTAACGGGAAGTTCCCGGAAGAACGTAATATTCTTAGGGATAACCCGGTCATGATGAATAAAGTGATAAACACTAAACTCATAATTTACCAAAATTTTTTCAAACTTCTGCTATATTCGTGCACTCAACACTTTCATTTGTTAGAGTCCGAATATAATTGACGAATTGTCAAACCCCTTCATGTTAAGTCCTTATAACTTAACACCAGGAATTCCTTCCGAGTGATGTGTACATGTCAACACTCCTGCTGTGATTTGTACTCTCACTCTCACTTTTTACTTGGTCAAACCTTCCTACAGTTAGGACCAAAACCAAAATCCCCTCTCGATTCCTTCAATGAACGAGAGGTCCACTTTCAAATCGAGTGATCAAACCTTCCTACAGTTAGGGTCATCTCAAGCTCCCGCTTGGTCAAACCTTCCTACAGTTAGGACCAAAACCACAATTCGCTCTCGATAAACGAGAAATTCATCTTTAGTTCGATAATCAAACCTTCCGACAGTTAGGGTTATCCGAATCTCTTCGATTCTCGGAGTGGAGATCCCACTCTTAGTTTCATCTTTCCGGATTCTGGGGGTGGAGATCCCACCTCGAGTCTCCTTTTCAAATTGGGAATAGAATATAAAATTCTTCTTTCCCCACACCAACCTTTTCCAAGAGTTTATCAATCTTGGATTCATTCTAGGTATTTTATCCCGAAACCTAAGCAGGGATAAGTCTGCGCCTAACACGCGCTGCCGGTTTAGTCTTTTTCCGATTGAAAAAGACACCAGAGTTCGATTCTGGGGTATTTTATCCTGAAACCTAAGCAAGGATAAGTCCGCACCTAACTCGCGCCGCCGGTTAGTTCTTAACCGTCAAAAAGAACCCCGTCCGCACATTTAACATTGCGGCAGGTTGTTATTAGTAACACCAAAATCCATGCCTCACACGCATGGGGAATTTCATCCTGAATCCTAAGAAAGGATATGCCGATGCCTAACACGCGTCGCCGGTTTAGTCTTTTTCCGATTGAAAAAGACACCAGAGTTCGATTCTGGGGTATTTTTATCCCGAAGCCTAAGTAGGGATAAGTCAGCGTCTAATACACGTTGATGGGTAGCCTATTCCCATAATAATGGAAAAGTCTACATATTCGAAGTTGTAGCACAAAGTCTAAAGGAGTTCATTCCTCTAGCACAACGTCACATGCGGAACGGACTTAAACAATCCGCATGTAAGCCCGATTCAAACGGTAATCGGTAAGAGCACGTCAAATCCGTTGAAGGCTGAGGATTTGCCAAAAATCCTAAGTCAACGTCTCATACACGTTGCTGTTTAGTCTTTTCACAGGAGAAAGACGAAGTCTACGTATTCAATATCGTAGCACTAAAAGGATTAACTCTTTTAGCCTAACGTCACGTGCGGAACGGACTTAAAAAATCCGCATGCTAGCCCGACTCAAACGGTAGTCGGTAAAGGCTAATCAAATCCGTTTAAGGCTGGGGGTTAGCCAAAAATCCTAAAGTCAACGCCTAACACGCGTCGCCGGGTAGCCTATTCCCGTAACAAATGGTAAAGTCTATGTATTCGACATCATAGCGCAAAGTCTCAGAGAATTCAATCTTTGAGCGCAACGTTACATGCGAATGGGCTTAAACAATCCGCATGCTAGCCCGACTCAAACGGTAGTCGGTAAAGGCTCATCAAATCCGTTGATGGCTGAGAATTTGCCAAAAATTCTATAAGTATGAGTCATTGACGCATCAATTCTATGGGTTGGTCTCGTGACCCGAGTATCCGCCACGCTCCAATACCTTAAGAGCTTAAACTGTGTATACTCCAGCAGACGTACGAGTATAAACTGTGTCAAACGTCGAACAGCGCATCACAATGAAGCCTGGACGCCGGACAACGCGTCGCAATGAAGCTCAAACGCCGGACGACGCCGTCAATCGATGATCAGTTCTGTGTTGAAGCAACCAACTCGAGCTAAAAATCAAGAAATCAAAAATCGACTTCAAGTTCAAAATTCCGACGACGGTCAGACAATAAATGCAGCACCGGAATCCTCACAGGCGTTCTACAAAGCACTGAATGACCTGAAGGAATCGAAGGAATCCAGGACAGAAGCCATTTCAAAGTCCCGTTACACCGACTGAAGGTTGGGACAATCACATCCAAAGTATTCCAGACTCTTCTATAAAAGAACGAGGCTGACATACTTTGGAGGGGGTATCTGTAGGCGTATAAAATTGCCTATAGGTCCCACAACACAGCTCGACGA
>BQKN01062278.1:26820-120465 GCA_022839385.1 Asparagus kiusianus
AAGTCAATCTATTACATACATCCATCTCATAGAATTTTAGTGGATTCATTTTAAACTAAGATTCAAAATCTATTGGTATAATGAACTAGTTCAAACATCACGATATTATGATTTGGAGTTCAGGTTCAAGTTTGAGATAATCTTTATCTTCCCCTCTTGTAGCATAACTGTAGAATCAGCAGCAGACAGTTGACAGGTTCAGAATCAGGCAAATAGGGTGGTAGTCGACCGGTCTGGTCGACCGCATTCGTGCACAAAGCTCACTGGGCTTCAGCATTGGTGGCGGTCGACCGGTCTGGTCGACCGCAAAAGTTTCTGTTCTGAGGTCGGTCGACCGGTGTGGTCGACCGACAAACTCTCTGGACTTTGGAGTTGAATGCTGGATGGAGGGCGGTCGACCGGGCCGGTCGACCGCCGAAGCGGGTTTCAGTTGGGTTCTGTTTCCAGACCCGTTTCGTTTGTGAGTTGTATATAAACCCTAAACTCGTTTTTAGGGTTAAGCTTTAACGATTTTGAGCTGCTGAGAGGGGATTTTGAGGGCTTCTATTGTTGGAGTCCATTGGAGAGATCTATTGGTCTTGATTTAGGGTTTTGGGTAAGATTTGTAACCCTAACTTGTATTCCCCTTTGATTTGATTAGTAAAGCTTCCCCCTCCTTGCCCCGTGGACGTAGGCATATTGCCGAACCACGTATATCTTGTGTTCTTGCTGTGATTGGTTGGCTTGTGTTCACTTGTGGTCTACTATTGTTCTTGTGTGTGCTTTTGATTTGTCTATTTGGGGCTTCCGCGACGCACAACAAGTGGTATCAGAGCTCCGGGTTGGATTTGGGAGTTTTGTTCGAAGGATTCATTGTTGGGTTCTTGTTGGGAGAGTAGATCTACAATTTGGGTGATACAAGCAAAGCTAGTTCAAGTGCTACTAGTACATCGGGGTCGGCTTTGACAAAGGCGATCCAAAATTTGAGCATCAATAATACCAAAATTGATGTTCCAAAGTTCGACGGCAAGATCAACTTCGGTTTATGGAGGTGTCAAGTAATGGACGCCTTAGATGCACAAAATTTGGAGGAGACTCTTGAGTTTCAAGAGAAACCCGAGGAGATTGAAGACAAGGTTTGGAAGAAAATGAATAGTAAGGCTTGTGGGGTGATTCGATCATGCTTGACGCCGGATCTCATTTATGATGTGATGAACGAGACATCGGCAAAGAGATTGTGGGAAACGCTCAATGAAAAATATTTGACAAAGAGCATTGAGAATAGGCTTCATTTGAAGAAAAGGTTTTACCAATTCAAGATGAAGAGAGGAGTTTCCATTCGAGAGCATGTTAACAACTTCACAAAGCTAATTTCGGATATGGCCAATGTTGATATCATGGTGGAGGATGAAGATAAGGCGATGTTACTATTGTGTTCGTTGCCGGATGATGAGTTTAGTACCTTTGTTCTCACTATGATAAATGGGCGAACTACAGTTAGCTACAAGGAGGCGACCTCAGCATTGGTAAATTATGAGCTGAGGAGGAATGATGGTGAGCCCTCCGAGAAGGCATCGGGTGATGCATTAGCAGTTCGTGGCCGTAGTCCAAATCGTCAAAAGTTCAACCGCTCAAAATCAAAGAATAGGGGTGGCCATAAAAGTGTTGGTAGAAATCAATGTGTTTTTTGCAAAGAAGAAGGACATTGGAAGAATGAGTGCCCAAAGTTGAAGGATAGAGCCGGAAAGCAAAGAGGGAAAGCTGCACAAGCTTCAGAGGTGAATGTTGCTAAGGTTGTTGGCGACACTTCAGATTCGGATTCTTCCGGTTACTCTTGTCCCGCACTGCCGTCAGTTTGTTTTGCCGACTTTACGGAGTGGATGCTTGATTCGGGAGCTACATTTCACATTTGCCCTAAGAGGGATTGGTTTACCAACTTTGAAGAGTTGAAGAGAGGAGACATGGTGCTTATGGGGAACGATCACGTTTGTCCTATTAGTGGGATTGGCTCAGTCAGAATCAGAATGCATGACGGGGTGATTAGGGAATTGAAAGAAGTGAGGTTCGTGCCGCAGTTGACGAAGAATCTCATTTCTCTTGGGACTTTGGAGGCATCCGGCTATAGAGTGATATTAGAGGATGCTAGTTTGAAGGTTATGAAGGGATCCACGGTGGTGATGCGAGGTATCAGGAAAAATAACCTATACTACTTGAAGGGCAAGACAGTTACAGGGGGTCTGGCTGCTTCTATCACCACGGAGGATGATACTACCACACTATGGCACATGAGGCTTGGACATACAAGTGATAAGTCCCTACAGTCATTGGCAAAATAGGGGCTTTTGAAAGGTGCAAAGACCTGCAAGATGGAGCTGTGTGAGCATTGCATACTTGGGAAGAAGACTAAAGTGAAGTTTGGCACCGCAATTCACAACACCCAAGGTATATTACACTACATTCATACAGATGTTTGGGGCCCTTCTAAGCACACATCGCTTGGTGGGGCAAATTATTTCGTCACTTTCATTGATGATTATTCCAGGAGGAATTGGGTATATACCATGAAGCATAAACATGAGGTCCTGGATATATTTGTGGAGTGAAAGAAGAAAGTGGAGCTGCAGACAGGTAGGAAGGTGAAGACTCTTCGTTCAGACAATGGTGAAGAGTACAAGAGTGATCCATTTCTGCAGTTTTGCCGGGATCACGGTATTAGAAGACACTTCACGGTTAGAGAGACACCATAACAGAATGGGGTGGCAGAGAGGCTGAACCGCACCTTGCTGGAGAAGGTGCGATGTATGATGACGCAGAGTGGATTATCTAGATCTTTTTGAGCCGAGGCGTTGGTTTATGCGAGCCATCTCGTTAACAGGTTGCCGTGCACTGCGATAGAGGGGAAGACTCCTTTGGAGCGTTGGTCTGGTTCTGTGACTAGTGATTATGAAACTCTTCGGATATTTGGGTGTCCAGCTTATTTCTATGTTAGTGATGGGAAGTTGAATCCGAGAGCGAGGAAGGCTATCTTTGTGGGATTTAGAGAAGGTGTAAAAGGCTTCAAATTATGGGATCCATAAGATAAGAAGATGATCATTAGCAGAGATGTCACATTCGATGAGGCGTACATGATGAAGCATCGAGTACCTCAGCAGGTGGAGGAAGATCAGACAGGAGGGATATCACAGCAGGTGGAGGATTATGTGACTCCACTCACTCCAGTTGGCACTGTCCCCATTGAGACTCCTATAAAGGTGACACAGGAAGGAGGTGAGATGACAGTCGGGCACTTGGAGGATACAATGGATGGTGAGACTCAGGAGCAGGGTCATGCTCAGGGGTCCATTGCAGCAGATAGACCAAGGAGAGAGATTCGTTGACCAGCTAGATATGATGATGTCATGGTGGCATATGCTTTATCGGTGGAGGTCGTTGATGATCTTATTCCTGCCATATTCAGGGAGGCAGAGTCTAGCCCTTATTCCATTAGGTGGAGGAATGCTATGGAGGAGGAGATGTAATCTCTTCAGAAGAACGACACTTGGGAACTTACAAAGCTACCGAAGGGTAAGAAAGCTATTGGTTGCAAGTGGGTGTATGCTAAGAAGGAGGGATCTTCTATTGGGGACATTCGGTTCAAGGCCAGATTGGTTGCCAAGGGATATGCACAACTTGAGGGCATTGATTACAACAAGGTATTTTCACCCGTTATGAAGCATTCGTCTATTCGGATTTTATTGGCATTGGTGGCACAGCTGGACTTAGATTTGCTCCAAATGGACGTGAAGACGGCATTTCTACATGGAGACTTAGATGAGGAGATCTACATGACACAACCTACGGGGTTTAAAGCTGCAGGAAGAGAAGATTTGGTGTGCAAATTGAAGAAATCTCTTTATGGACTGAAGCAATCACCGTGACAGTGGTACAAGAGATTTGATAGCTTTATGATTGGCCGAGGGTACACGAGGAGCCCTTATGACCCGTGTGTTTATATGCACAAGCTACAGGATGGTGAGCATATTTATTTGTTATTGTATGTTGATGATATGCTCATAGCTTCCAGGAACACTTCAGCTATTGGGAAATTAAAAAAGGAGCTGTCATCTGAATTTGAGATGAAGGACCTGGGAGAGGCTAAGAAGATACTGGGTATGGAGATTGAGCGAGACAGGGTGAAGGGGAGATTGAAGCTTACACAGAGGAGTTACTTGCAGAAGATGCTGAAGAAATTAAGTTTTGAGGGCAATACCAAGGTGGTGAGTACTCCATTAGCTCCTCACTTTAAGCTTTCAGCTTTGATGTCACCAGTTTCGGTGGAGGATCGGGACTATATGTCCAAAGTTCCATATGCTAGTGCAGTGGGTAGCTTGATGTATGCTATGGTGTGTACTAGGTCAGATTTGTCACAGGCCGTAAGCATGGTATCTAGGTACATGCATAACCCCGGGAAGGGGCATTGGGAGGCCGTGAAGTGGATTCTACGGTATATTAAGGGTACTGTGGATGTTGGGTTGATATTTGTGAAGAATGATGAGACATGATAGGATTGTGTTGGTTACGTGAATTCAGACTATGCTGGAGATCTTGACAAGCGTCGGTCCACTACAGGTTATGTTTTTACTTTGGCTAGTGCACCGGTGTGTTGGCGATGCACTCTTCAGTCTACAGTGGCGCTTTCTACTACGGAGGCGGAATATATAGCGGTGACTGAAGCAGTGAAGGAGGCTTTGTGGCTACATAGCTTGTTGGATGATTTGGGGATTGCACAGGAGACCATTCAGGTACATTGTGATAGTATGTCAGCTATCTATTTGGCGAAGAACCAAGTCTACCATGCACACACGAAGCACATTGATGTTAGATTTCACTTTGTACGTGACGTATTGGATGATGGTGATGTCACGTTGGAGAAGGTCCACACTAAGGACAATCCTACAGATATGTTGACCAAAGTCGTACCAGGTGTGAAGTTTGGTCATTGTTTGAACTTATTGAACATTCTTCGTTGTTGAGGCCGTTGGCGGACATTTGGATGAACTACGTTCGGCTTGATTCCTTGGGCAAGAGGATACGTAGGCAGTCTTGCAGATGCAGCCGTTTGAGATTGATTGGGGGTGTTTTTTGGTGTCGGCTCAGTTTTGGCAAACGCTCGCCGAGGTGGAGATTTGTAGAATCAGCAGCAGACAGTTGACAGGTTCAGAATCAGGCAAACAGGGTGGCGATCGACCGGTCCGGTCGACCGCATTCGTGCACAAAGCTCACTGGGCTTCAGCATTGATGGCGGTCGACCGGTGCGGTCGACCGCAGAAGTTTCTGTTCTGAGGTCGGTCGACCGACTAACTCTCTAGACTTTAGAGTTGAATGCTGGATAGAGGGCGGTCGACCGGGCCGGTCGACCGCGATGGATCGCGGTCGACCGTACCGGTCGACCGCCGAAGCGGGTTTCAATTGGGTTCTGTTTCCAGACCCGTTTCATTTGTGAGTTGTATATAAACCCTAAACTCGTTTCTAGGGTTAAGCTTTGACGATTTTGAGCTGCTGAGAGGGGATTTTGAGGGCTTCTATTGTTAGAGTCCATTGGAGAGATCTATTGGTCTTGATTTAGGATTTTGGGTAAGATTTGTAACCCTAACTTGTATTCCCCTTTGATTTGATTAGTAAAGCTTCCCCCTCCTTGCCCCGTGGACGTAGGCATATTACCAAACCACGTATATCTTGTGTTCTTGCTATGATTGGTTGGCTTGTGTTCACTTGCGGTCTACTATTGTTCTTGTGTGTGCTTTTGATTTGTCTATTTGGGGCTTCCGCGACGCACAACAATAACCACAAATCATGTAAACTAACTATAGTGTAATGCGACTCACCAAATAAATCAATAAAATTGTGAAGTTCCTGGGATCCAAGAAAAAACTCATTTGTGCTTATACAAGAGAGTGGTTGAGTGAAACATTGGAAGAAGAATTGAGAGTGTTTCAATTGTTAACTGCTGCCGATCTCAAGCCCCAAAAGCATGAAAAATAAAATTTTGACCGAAAATATAGATTTTCAATATTGCATAAAAATAACAGCTCAAACCCCCCAAAACCTCAAAACTATCATCAATCTAAACTTCAATTCCTCCAAAACTTGTGATATCCTTTACCAGTACCCATCTCAAGGAAATGAAACGAACAGAAAAGTTGATACTGAAAAGATTCAGCTCTCTCCGTCACAATTTGAACAAGACATTGAAAATTTTCTCGACTGCCTGCGAGGAAGTAGAAAAGATAAAAGAAACAAATATCTGCTCTAGGGCTTATCATCCTTTGGGACATCTTTCTTTACAACTTTTGAATCCAGCTCTTTTGGTGCGGCTCCATCCGCAGACCTAAACAGAAGAATCCAATGTTGTGATCAATTTTCAAAAGTGCTAACCTCAACAGTTATCAAAAAAGGGTATCATAAATCATAATGCAGGACTAAATGAGCAAATTGAAAAGGCAAATACTCGACAAAAAATAACACCGTAAAGCAGGAACTGGTTTACATAACAAGACACTGAGCAGATTTTAATTATGTATGTTTGACTAGATCATGCAAACTACAGTTAATGGACCCAAAATATCAGATGAAGCCTACTTCAAGTCAAAAGCCTGTTTTCAATGGTGACTTGTCACTTGCTCGAATGGTATGTTCCAAACATCAAAATGTTAGCTTTATTACAAAATATCGACTAATATAACAAGGCATTGCATTCCCAAAGATAAAGTAAGCAAACCATGCAAGGTAAGAGAAAGAACGCCTGTGAGATCAAGGTGCATCTTAGGCTACCTTGATAAATAGATGTTTTTTTTTTTTTGAGAAAAAGGATGAATTACTGTTAATCATAACAGTAATTCAGCCAGCTAAGTTAATATTTAAAGCTTGGTTGTTACAAACAGATACACACCCCCAACCAAGAGTGTGTATTCTAGTTCCAACAAAACTTACAAATCAAAATAGCTCCTGCTCCATTGATAAATAGATGTTATCAAGTGAAAATCACATGACAGTTCATTGATCATGATTTTGTCGCAAACTATAGCAAATTTGTAGCCTCAGCTGGAATAAAAAATGAGGAAATAACAAAGAGGGGCAACAATTGGGACCAGAGGAAATGGCGTTCAGCACAAGGCAAATGGAAGAGTTTTAGTGTCCGGAGTAGAGGAGAGAAAAGGAACTCTTCAATTATATTTAGGTGAATAGGTATTTAAATTTAGATGGTATCATTGTCAGTGACGGAACCTTCAGGAATAAAGCGCATCTTAATTGAAGTATTCATTGTCTTTGTTGTAGCTTATTGGTGATTTTTCTGGAGCATTAAGTTACCTTTATAAAAGTAACAGTGAGTGTTCAACATGCTAATGCGAACAAGATATCATTTGTTTCCAGTGGTTCGTAGTTTTTGCTGGTTTCAAGTATATTTAGGCAAATGTATTAGCATGTATCAGGAATATAAAGGCAATAGAGAGACGGTATGATTCCAAACTCTTTCCTTTACAATAAGTATTTTAGATCAATATGTTAAGATGCACCAGTTAACTTGTTACTAGAAAAGAATACATCAACCTGATTGTCAAAATATAACTTCAACAGTATACAGATGAGATCAACCACTTGAAGCCACGTTATGAAGTTCCTCATTTATATAGCATGTCATGTCGCGTTATGATATCCTATAAACTCTGCCCCATGGCTGATGAAGTCCTTATTGGCTGTTAAGTGTTAAGTGCTTTTCCATGAAACAGATCATCCAGACAACATAAAAACACATCCTGATGTAGACTTCTTAATGCCAGCACACCTGACATAATCTAAATCAGAATAGCTAACAAGGTCATGGCAATCCCTCTTTCTGTAGACAAGCATGAAATACTTGGTACCTTGTAAGTAGCGATTGACCTTCTTGTCAGCCTTCCAGAGATCCATTCCTAGTAACAAACTAGCATGCTGACTACATACGTTGTATCTAGCCTAGTGCAGACTTGTGCATACATAAGACTGCAAAGCTCACTCATAAGAAATTTTCTCCATCTGATCATGCCCAATTTGGTCTTAGGAATTTTTAACAAGCAAAATTTGTCGCCTTTAAAAACAGATGCAATATTGCATATTCAACCTTTTGAGAACCTCCTTTGAGATAAGTTTAACATTCGACAAGATTTATCTCAATGAATCTAAATGTCTATCATGCAAGAAGACTCACCAAGACCTTTCACGTCAAATTTCTTGATAGAAAGGCTTTTGTCTCATGTAATATGCCAAAATCACTACTAGCGAGAAGTATATCATCTACATATAAACTAAAATGATAAACTTACCCTATGGACCTTTAAATATATACACTGGTCGACCGTCTCTTCTTTGAAATTTGAAACCAAATCTGGAGAACACTGTGGGATATTTAGAAGCCCAATCTCTACACTTCAATGGAAAGTAAGAGTGGAATGGCAAGAGGCTACTAACTTTATGAGCCAATAAAATCTCCAACCACTTTAATTAATTACTGAAAATTTAATGAGCCTATTAAATCACCAAGACCTTAATTAATTATTGGGAACTTAATGAACCTCTCAAATGTCCTAAACTTTAATTAAATAGTAAGAGATGAAAGGTCAAAGGGCTAGGTATCATCTATTACACTGAGTTTGGATAGAGATTTTTAAAAGGGGAGGCTGTAGGACGGATGGATTACAATGGTAACCCTCCTAAATTTGTGTTTGTTTACACCTTTTAGTTAGCAAGGGGAAAGGATGGCTAAAAATTAGAAAATCCATCCACTTTCTTAACCCTCCTAAGGTGAAGGGATTGGGAGGGATCTGGCGAGAAATTTTCTTGAAATTCTAAGATTGCCCTGTGAGAAACAAAAAGGCGTTCTCATTCATCTGCTTTCCCGATAAAAAAAAAACCATATAGACCTCTTGCACCAGAACTTTCTACAACATAATCTTTGAAGGCTAAAAAAGAAAGACAAGAAGGCTCGTGCTGGAAAGGAAGTAGATAAAGAAGTTATATTGATTACAGAAGCAGTAAACAATGTGGTTGAAGCAATTAGGGAGAGGAATCTGTATGCTCAATCAAGTCACTTACTTTCAGATATTCGTGAGGAACTAATAGTGATTGGAGTTGAAAAAGAAATACGGGGCAAAACATATCTTTATTTAGTCCAAAATTCAGAGATGAAGGATGCATTCTTTGGCGTCCCACGTGAAGTGCGCAAGGACTTGGTGTTGGTGATGGATACGCTGTCTGCATATAACATATGTGTGATAATCTTTGCTAAGCATCACTTTTGTTATTTGCATTAGAGCTTCTAGATGGCAACTCTTTTATCTTCACTTATGTTATTTGCTTTAGAACTTCTAGATGACAACTCTTTTATCGTGACTTATGTTATTTGCATGACTTATGTTATTTTCTTTATATATGTTTATAGTTGAACCATTGGTTTCAAAGGCGCGCACCCCACTGCGCCTCATGCGCCTTACGATGCGGGGCGGTGGCGAAGCACCCCACTTTTGATGCAATAGCGCCTTTTGCGCCTCGCGTACATCCTTACTTTGTGTAGGGTGCATGTAGTACATATCCTCATATAGTTTTGTTTGTTAACATTTCAATCGAGTCTTTATACTTGATATTCCATATCCCAAAAAGCAAAATAAATCCATTAGGCCTTTTTAGTAGTCTTCAATTGAGGACCATTACTAATCATTTGCTTGAATATTAGTCTTGATGTAACATTTGATTTGAAAATTTATGAATTTTGCTACTATGTTAGGTGTTAGCATTAGAAATTAAGGCATTATATTGTAATTTTGTAGTAAGATATTATTTATCATGATATTTTTCATGTGAATTCTAAAAACATGTTCTTTCGCACTTGATTATATATTTTGAAAAATTATGTAGGCGGTGTGCGCCTCGCATCACTCGGGCGCACGCATCGCGTTGCGCCTTGCGCATGTGCGCGCAAAGATGCATTGCACCCCGCATTGCGCCTCGCATTGATAACACTGAGTTGAACAGTGGATGTGGTTCATGCTTGTGATGGATGCTACTGTGGCTTGTCTGTATATGCTTTCGTTTACTAAAAACCATGATTGGATGGGTGGAGTTTATATCTAGGTCGAGCAGCAAAGAAAGAACAAATACTTGAGTTTAATGTGAATTGCCTTCGAGCTCTGGCTGAATGAAGGGGATTCAACTTTACTTTTACTCCTTTATGAGTCTGTTTCTCTTTCGTTTTTGGACTAGTTTTGTTTGGGATCTTTACCTGTACAGGTTTTTGAAGAAAAGTTTGATATATACTAGGGAGGTTTTGCTTGTTACAGAGTAGAGATGCTCATTTTATTGATCTACGATATTGCAAGGAAATGCTCCTACCAATACGTATGTCATTGGGGTACTCTTCACAAAGAATGGTCGGTACTCCCTTATCTGAATTATGATTCTGTGAAGTTTAATTGTAAAGCAACAAGTAAAACTTTTGCTTGTGTCGATCAATTCGAACTAATTTTCGTATAATTAGTTATACATATGAGCTAGTGTCGTTCATGAAAATGTGAATTTTATGCATATTTTTTTGGGGTCAATACTTTGCAAAATTGCTTCATAAGATTCCTTCATTATCTATGTGTTAGATAGCAGCCTCAGTTCATTTGATCTTCGGCGTCCCAAGTTTCCCAGTCTAACCAACCTCATAATTAATAAATTTATCTATTATTTCTTTAGAAGGGCGTATTGGCCAAGTAGTTTCCCTTCCCTTTCCATCCTCTACTCTAAACTACCACATATTACAATGGACCATCCCATCCCTTTGTTGTCTATACAAACACAATTAAGAACATCACATCCCTTCACTTTCCACTCCCTCCACTTGGATTTACCTCAATCACTCCCCTACTCTCTCCTATGTAGTTTGTATCCAAACCGATCGTCACTGTAGGTAAATTCTCTCTATCCTTGACATTCTACAAGTTGTTCTGGCTTGTTCTATTAGCCTAGCTTAAGCAAGTAAATAACATGCCATATGCTTGATTATTATGCTAGAATTTCAAATAGAACAGATTTCAGCGAAGGAAAGAATTGCATAGGTAGTTTGTAAACATCACAAAACCCTAATATCAAGTCCGCACTCACCGGAAATAAGAATCCACGTTCAGTTTACCAACCGTATAATAAGAGATTTCATTAATGAAAAGTAAATCAGTGTAACCATTTTTCTAGAGTGGCCTAAGAAAAAGATTCTTTAAAAAGGCCAATCAAATGAAAGAGTTTAGGATAGAATTCAACTATCTCAACATTTTCTTCAAAAAAATAATTTATAAGGTTTTGCAACCAAGAGCTCGAACTGCAGTCACACGTTCGGTGAACTTTAAAGGTTTGTCTCCCTCCCTCTTTTCACATTATTTGAGTTGTTTCTGATTTTTCTCCCCCGTAAATTGCTTCAATCAGACTTGTATCAACTTGCATTTCAGTATTCTGGAACCTGCTTGAATATGAACAATGTTTCACCCTGGTTCCTTTCCTCTACAGGAATCATCAATATCAAATGATTTTTTGCTCTGAATAGTCGAGGAAAACATTTGTCATCAAATGTATTAAATGAACTTGTAATATTTTTGTTAATGTTTTACCATTTTTATGCCTTATTGACTACAACCCGACCATCAAAATCCTGTTTCCGGCCCTTTTTATTTCGTATAAGTCCCACTCTGATTCATAACTACAAAGCACAAAATATTATACGGATGCCAAGAATCTATACCTCTCGAGATTACATGACCAAGCGCTCCTTGACCCAATGGCACTAAATATGCACCTCAAACGCAAAAACTAAGCTAAACCCACTTCAATTAGAACCCGATTAACTCACGACCAAGCAATAATTTTGCCGAAAGGTGGGGAAAACATAAATCTTGGGGATGAAAATGGGATTTACTTGGCAGCGGACTTGGATTCCTCCTCGAGCCAATGGCGGATGTGGCGCACGTTTCGTCGGAAGGTGGTGGCGGACTGCTTGACGTCGCTGCGGAGGAGGAGGACGGCGGCGCTGACGGCGGCCACCGTTAGGATGAAGTTGGTCAGCGCCATCGATCTCCCAAACCTCTTTTGCTCTTCAAAACCCTAGCCCTTTCGTCCCGTCATGAAGTCTCTGTAACTGGGGAGAGAGAGGGAGAGAATACTTAAAAAGACTGAATGTTTGGGCCCCTTGGCAGAAGTTCTGAGATTTTACAAATATTTCAAACAAACCCCCTCTAAATCTAGAAATTGTCGGCAGCAGCTGTCGCCAGACTGCTAAACAGTGAATCTAACATAAATCTGGGGGATAAGTGAGTATGGGGCTGTTTGTTTTCATTTTTTTGAGATGAAAAGGCCTTGAAAGCCTGCCACAATGTCCCATTTGTGGCAGGCTTTCAAGCAAAATCGCCCAATTTAGAGGCGATTTTGCTTGAAACCTGACACAAATGGGACAGTGTGTCAGGTTTTCAAGCTTAAAAAAGAGAAAACAAACAGCCCCTATATGCTAATATTTGTAGTAAGGGGTGGACACTGACTATGGCTAGCGCCAGGGATTGTGCCAAATACGTCCTGGTTTGCCTGCAGATTGGGAAATGTGACTTTTGTGCATACGCATTAATGCTTCATCATACAGGAATTAATATAGGCGAGGAGGTCCTTTAAGGCTACATACAATGCGTGAGACTCCCTCGGCGACACTAGGATATGAGAGCACCTGTGATGTGTTTGTTAAAGCTCATGGCGGCGGGCTCTCCAGTCAGGCTTAGGTGATTTCTCTGGGCATTAATTCCACGAGCGTTACTCAAGGTAAGTGAGAACCACAGGTCACCATCGAGGAAGTATCTATGAGACCTTTCGGTCAAGACAACGATCTCCTCGATATGTTAAAACCTTTCGGTTCAAAACCTTTCGGTTCAGGCAAAGATCTTTCGATCTGTAAAAACCTTTCGGTTCATGAAATGATCTTTTCATCTGTAAAAACCTTTCGGTTCAGGGATATGTTCTTTCGGGCACAGACTAAAGTTTGCACGCTTTTAAACTCTGCAGTAGCAGTACAACAGCTCAACAAATGTAACATTTCAGTGTGTTTTTCGTGTCTTCAAGGGCTGCCCCAAGGGGCAGCTTCTAAGGCCAACTCAAGGGTCACCAATAGTCAATATGACTATTACAAATCATAATCACAATTATGATTGTAACAACAAATGACTTAACTGATATAATTGTTGCATGCAGTCTTAATTGTTGCACGTAGATACGCCTAAACGTGAGGGTCGCGTCTCTACGTAACGCGAGGGTCGCATCGAGCCTCGTGAACGCGAGGGTCACGTTTCCTCTTGCGAACATGAGGGTTGCGTTTCCTCTCGCGAACGAAAAGTCACACCCTCGCGCGAAAGTGAGGGTCGCACCTTCGCACAGACACGAGGGTCGCGTTCCCTTTCGCAAATGTGAGGGTCGCTCCTCGTGCGAACGCGAGGGTCGCGTTGCCTTGCTGTGAAGCAGTTTGCGAGGCAGCCTGCGTTAGCCCCGATCCCCAATTAGCTCTGATCTCCTTACAAAGCGCTACTTAGCACCTCAGCCCGATTAGTTCCGATCCTCGGTCCATTGGCCCACTGCCAACAACCCACGACTCACTAGTACTTATGAGCGATTAATTGATTTATTTGAACAAAAATAATTTTTGGCTTGCCGTTGGCAAGCCTCGAACTGAGAACCTTTGAAACACCAAAACTTTAACTTTCCACTATGCTACTAAGGATTTTTGAAAAATACCAGTAGTTAATAAATATATAGTTTGAAAACTTATTTTTGGAAAATAGTTTTGACCAAAAAATTCAACAATCCCCTACAAGTTTTTAAACTAGTATCGTGTAATGGTACCGTTGTTTCAATCATTATGCATAAGGTAGATGTCGCAAGGACTTGAATCCCCCTTAGACTACTAAATGAATAAAAGATAGATGCATGGTATCGCAGAGACTTAAACCAGCACATGTCTAAAAATCCAGCGATCACACAAGATTGAACCACACTTACCTTTGCCTTTGCCTTAGCCTTACACATTTATGACCTTCTGCATGTCCTAATTTCTGCCTGGGCTCTAGGTATCTTTCAACAAGACATCATAAAAAGATGGCCAAATCTCCACCTAGACATATGTGAGTTCTTTAGGCATGTTTCTTATCAAACATTCTGCATCCGAGATGCTTTGAACTCATTAAGACTTAAGAGTCATCCTCTCTCATGATAGGATTCTATGTGAGTCCTTTAGGCGTGTTTCCTTCTAACACCCCGTATCTGAAATGCTTTAGACTCATTAAGGCTTAACAGTCATCCCCTTTAGATGATAGGATTATTGGTGAGTCTTTTAGACATGTTACCTATCCAACAGCCCACATCCGAAATACTTTGGACTCATTAAGACGTAACAACAATCCTCTATACCATGATAGGATTTCACTTACAATTTTACTTGACTTTTGAACCAATCATCTTATCACTAGTAGCATAAACTTTAAACTAATAACTTGATATACATGGTAAGTATTTGTAAGACTCACCAAACTTTAAGACTCATTTTAGCTGACGTCCTTTTGACTATGTCCTTTTTCAGATCCTTAGTCAAAGGATCAACCACATTCTCTGAAGACCGGGCGTCAATCACAAAGATGACTCCTTGGCAAATGAGTTCTCTCAAATAGCCATGCTTCAGACAAATGGTCTGCTTCTTTCCATTGAACATCGAGTTCGCTGGCACAACACTCACCGCCTGATTATCACAATAGATAGTAATTGCGCCTTGCAATTCTCTCAATGGAAGGTATCGAAGAAAATAGCTAAGCCACTCAGCTTCATCTCCTATAGCATAGAGTGCGAAATACTCAGATTTTATTAATGATTGTGTAATCATAGTCTGCTTCTTAGACTTCCACGAGATGGTAGCTCCACCCATGGTGAAGATAAAACCTTTAGTAGATCTGTGCTCATCTGATTTTTAGAACCAGCTTGCATCTGAATAGCCTTCAATTACAGCCGGATATCTAGTGTAGAATAGGCCCAGGCCTGTAGTTCCTTTTAGGTATCTCATCAATATCTAGACAGCATCCCAATGAAGCTTTTTAGGAACCTACTAAGCATTCCTACAGTGAATACTATGTCTGGCCTTGTGCAGCTTATCACGTACATAAGAGTTCTAATGATCTTTGAGTACCTTAGCTTCTCTATTGGTCTTCCAGTATTCGGTCGAAGTTTCTTATTGTAATCATACGGCACTGACAATTCTAACAGATCGTAGTATCTATACTTTCTTAACATGCTCTTGACATAATGAGATTGGGACAATCCAATACCATCTTCAAAGTATATGATTTTGATTCTGAGAATCACGTCCGTAGTTCCAATGTCCTTCATGCTAAATTGTGTTGAGAGAAATTTCTTAGTAGATATTATTATCTCCAAATCACTCCCGATTATTAGCATATCATCTACACAGAGGCAGATAACTGCCATCTTTTCTTCAACGACCTTGATATATAGGCACTTGTCGAATTCACTGACTTGATACCTATTGTTGCGAACAACCCCATTGAACTTCTCATGTCAGAGTTTCAATGTCTGCTTATGTCCATATAGAGACTTAATAAGTTTATAAACTTTACCAGCTGGAGCATCAAGTCCTTCTGGTTTTTTCGTGTAGATCTCTTTTGTGAGATCTTCATTGAGAAAGGCAGTCTTCACATCTATCTGATGTATGACAAACATTTTTATCGCCGCCCATGCGATAAGCACTCTGATGATAGTGATCCTGTAAACTGGTACATAGATATCAAAGAAATCTATTCATTCTCTCTGAGAAAATCTTTTTGCCACCAATCTTGCTTTGTACTTCTCAATAGTACCATCAGGACGAAGTTTCTTCTTAAAGATCCACTTGCAACTAATAGGTCTTGCACCTTGAGGTACATCCACCAACTCCCATATATGATTTTGGATCAATAAATCCATCTCATCATCTATAGCTTCTTTTCATAGAAGAACGTCTATTGACTGTATTACTTTTTGAAAAGTTTGTGGATCTCCATCCACTTTATAGGTAATGAAGTCATCTTCAAAATCTTTCTGTCTCCTGACATGCTTAGAAGAGGTGGTTCAATAACTCCTTCATCATTAACGCTTTTAGTTTCTCATGAAACTGGCTCATCTAGTGCATCTGATGTACTAGCATTCTATGGTATATCTTTGAGCAAGAATTCTGCATCCCAAGTTGCATCTGACATACCAGCATTCTCTGGTATATCTTTGAGCAATAAACTTTTATCTTTGATAAACTTATCCTTAAAGAATTGTGCATTCCGAGCTTCAATGACGGAGTTGGTTTCAAGGCCCAGGAACCTGCAAAGCATCGCTATCTTCAGCAAAACTAAGAAATACACACTTGTTTGTCTTTGGTCCAAGTTTAGGCCTTCTGATATCTAAAACTCGAACATATGCGAGACAACCCCACACTTTGAGACTATCCAAAGGATCTGGATATCCTAATCATAACTGATGAGGAGTACTGTTAGTTTTGGAATAGGGTATTCTGTTCAGAATCCAATTTGCCATCAACAAAGTCTCTTCCTAATAGCAGGTAGGTAGACCAGATATAATTAGCATCAAATTTACCATCTCGGTCAATGTGTGATTCTTTCTTTCTATAATCCTATTATATTGTGGAGAATACAGAACGATAGTTTCATCAATGATTTCATGCTCCTTGAAATAAGCTTTCAACTCCTTAGATCGGTACTCTCCTCCTTTGTCACTCTTGAGTCTTTTCACCAGAAGGCCAAGTTGCTTCTCCACACGAGTCTGAAACTCGACAAACTTACTGAAGACTTTATCTTTATATTTTAGCAGGTAGACGTGACAGAAGCGATAATGGTCATCTATGAAGGTGATGAAGTACTTCATGTCTCCTCGAGTGACGAAGTTCTTAAAGTCACAAGTATCTGAATAAATCAGATCCAATAGGTTGATGCTCCTTGTGACACTTGGAAAGAGCTTCCTTCTCAGCTTTGCTTGCGTGCAGACGTCACACTTCTCAGGTTTGTTACCCTCATATTTTGGAAGTAATCCTAACTTCTCCATGCTAAGTAGTTTTCTATAACTTACATGTCTCAGCCTATTGTGCCATAACACAGAGGAGTAAGCAGAAGAGGATATTTTATTTATAACTGAGTTGTGTACAATAGTATTGATCTTATACATACCATCAATACGATATGCATTATCAAAATATATTTTCCTAAAAGATAACATAGTCTTTCCTCCTTGAAAATCCTGCCTCATAACTACATCACACAACATGCTTCTAGAGACTAAGTTTTGGCAATTTAGGAAACATGTTTCATATCCTTTAATGTGAGAGTCTTCCCTGAAGAGAGAGTCAGCACCACAGTCCTAATTTCAAGAATAGGAACTACAGAATGATTAGCCATTGATACGTTCTCTTTAGCAGCAACATAAAAAGAGAACAGATCTTTGTTAGAGTAGACATGACAGATAACACCTATATCTAACCAACAACCATAGATGTTGTTGGGAGTTGACACCTGAAAGAGCATAGCCACACAATCATTAACTTGATTGACATTGTGCGTGTAGACACTAAAAAGTGCCACAAAATGAAGAAGAGTCGAACCTCACTACAAGCACGACGAGGGTCGTCACAACGACGAACCTCGGCCTCAGTTCATGAAGTTTGTCTCAGTTCAATAGGATAAACAACACCTTACCCATCAAAAAACGAAGTTTGCCTAGAAACGAAGATCGTCATTAAAGATGAAATTTGCCAAAGATGAACCGTAGTTAAGCTCACCAAAGATATAGCAAAGTGAACGAACCTCGTCAGGCGGACGAACCTCGTCAGACGAACAAACCTCGTCTGGCAAACGAACCTCATCAGGCCGACGAATCTCGTCAGGCCGACAAACCTCGTCTGGCAAACGAACCTCGTCAGGCGAACAAACCTCGTCTGATAAACGAACTTCTTCAGGCACCGTTTCAAAAGACTACATTAAATGAGGGCTAATGACCAATAACTCACCCCTTTATGGAGAGTTAATGACCATTAACTCATCCATTTAAATAGGAGTTAATAACTGTTTCCGGTAAAAGTTGCTGTTTTCATTGATGTTCTCTTTTTTGAGATCTGTTACAACTTTGAGCGTTACAACAGGATAAAATGAAAACAAAAAGGGTTACAACTTTAACAAAAATAAACACGAGATCCCGTTTTGGTACGGTCTCGCTTGCGTGGGTTGTTGGCCTGTGACGGGGACGTTGATATCCGTGGACCGCCGACTCTTCAAGATCCTTTCCGGGAAAATCCGGCAGAGTTTCGTCTATCCGCAGAGGGATATAGAAATAGAACTTCGTCGATCCGCGTGAGATCTAGAAGTTTAAAGCGTATATCTCGGCTAACGCGAGATAATAGCTCTTCTCAGTGTCGCCTGCGAAGGGCAACACCAAGGAACAGAAGGGGTGAATGAAGGGTGCTGATGAAGAACGCCTTACTCCGTGCTCCGGCAGGGCTTCGCCATTATCTTGCAGACTCTGACTCCTCACTCCGGCAGGGCTTCGCCGCTCTCTTGCAGAACAATCCTTGGCTAAGATAATTCAGCCTTGAATTGAGAGCAAAAATCAAGAGCCCCTCACAAAGGAGGCCAAGGAGGCTATTTATAGCCACAAGGAGAGGGGGGGGGCTGATGTGAGACACCCCCTAGGGGGTGTCTCGGCCCTGGCCGAGACACCCCAAGGGGTGTCTCGGGCCTGCCGAGGCCCATTTGGGTGTCCCAACGCAGTCCGAGGCTGTGCCGTTGTTCTGCCGTTGTCCTGCCGTTGACTTGCCGTTGACTTTTCGTCCGAACTCGGATTTGAGTGATTTCGGATGCGTTGGAATCGTGACGGCGAGCTCTGTAGGCCCCAATGGTTGGATTACCCATGGGGTGATTGGGGCACAGCGGGCGTTGGTCCGATTGCGGTGATCGCGGGGTTTTCGGTCAACCCGTATCCTCGTGATTCTGACATTCTGTCGGATCACGTCATCCGTCGGTTTGCTTCAATCGCTCACTGGCGTCATTTGAGCTCTTGTGAACTGGGTAACATCGTCCGATCGTCGATCGTTAATACCGAGCTGTGAGTGGGGACCTATCGGCAATTTTCGATGCCTACAATAACCATAACTCCTTCATGATAAGGGGAGTTAAAGCCCATTAACTCACTCCATAATGATCCTAAGCCTATAAATAGGCATGATCAACATGAAAAGAAGGGAGGAGATTTGAGAGGCTAGTCAAAAAGCCTATCTTTCCTCCACTCTCGTGGATCTTCATAGATCATCGGCTAATCATTTGGCCTTGGAGCGTCAAAGCTCATAACAAGCATGACGAGGGTCATTATAATGATGGACCTCATCTCAAATAACAAAGCTTATCATTGGAAACAAGATTTGAAGCACGTCAATGAAGATGAAGCTCGTCAGCGAAGACGAAGATTGTCTAACGAACCTCGCCACGCAAACAAGGCTCATCATCCACACAAAGTTCGGTTGTAACAGCCACAAAGACCAAGTCAGCCCAAGTGGGCTAATCTTCAGGAACACGTTACGGTGTGCGCTGATTTGGGGGAGGCAGTTACGTCCCTCTACCCGTGATTATAGCACGTCGGTTACATGCTTAAAACCCTTTAAATAGCCATCGATGGCTACAGAAAAAGGGGTTGGTTAATTGAGACTTTTAATCATCTGAAATCAGAGCTTTTGCGTGTAAATCCGGAGTTCGAATTTCGATTCTAGTCGGCTAACGAAGGTCAGAAGCTCTTGTGATCTTGGTCTGATCGTCAACAAGAGGCAAGCTCGACTCAAGCATCGGGGGAAGCATCCTTTCGCCACCTATAACCCATCTTAAACAAAAGAGAAGCTGAATTAATCTTCTCTTCCTCTATAATCGTGAGAGAGTGTGAGCGGTTGTAAGGGTTTCATACCAAGTGATCGAACCCATTTATTAAAACAAGAGAATCAATCCCAACATTAATTTTTTGACCCTACAGAGGATGGCGACCACAGTGGGAGCAGCTATTCTCTCCGACGAGATGGTGGTGACGTAATCAGACAAGATTGCAGTGGGAACGGATGTCGAGACTCTGGTCATCTAATTTGACCAATCCAGATATGAGGATTTTCTTTCCTCGGGTAAGTCTAGTTCCACGAAGGCACGTAAGTGTCGTCAAGTCTCGTATGAGACCTTAGCCCAAGTGGCTCCTGATGATTCAACTCGAGTTAATCTCGAGGAAAAGTCTAAGCCCCTCAAAGAGGAGGCTCCAGAAACTAGCCGTAAGGCTAAGAAATAGGTTGTCAAGCAACCTAGCCGAACTTCGGCTTCTACTAGCCAAATTATGGCTTTTGAAAACGAACCTCGCTCAGTTCTGGCTAAAGCAAAGGTTTCTATTGGTTCATTGTTAAGACGCGCTCGACAACGTCAGCGTCAGAACCAAGCTCGCCGCAGGGCTCGAGCTCTAATCTCGCTAGACGGTTTTTTTATCGACCGAGGGTTAATCAACCTAAGGTCAACAGGTCTGATGAGGGTCAAGTGAATGACGAACGTCCGAATGACGGACCTCACCCTTGTACCCGAGTAGGCTCCGACAACGAACCTCATGCTCAAAAAGAGGTTCAGCAGTTTCAACAAGCGGTTCATACTGACGTTCGTGAAGAAAACGAACCTCAGGTTAAGAGCCAATTGAGAAGGCACAAGCGTCGAGCTCGTTTTACCAACAGATGTCGTCACATGAATGATGGAGTTCGTCGGTCTACCTAAGTTCGTCAACCTCTATCATTTAGAGGGTCTCACTTGGGTAAAGCCAAGTTGACAGAGTCGACTGGGGGTTGCCCTATGCGCAAACCCAGCATGAGTCAGATGCAATCTCATTGCTGCTGTGAGAAGCTTATCTCTGCAGTGCTTTCCCAATGTTCATGTGGGGAGTCAACTCATAAATCTTCAGTCTTCGAATGGTTGACCGAACCATCGATGGTCTCATCATCAAGAAGAAGATGCTTTCGTCCCAAGAAACATGCACCCAAGAATTGCCACATTGAAGTGACGATTAACATGGTCAGCAAGGACTAGGAGAAATGCTTGTCGAAGGACAGGGAGTGTATCAACACACTCGTACTCGTACTAGTGCGGTGATCTCATTTGATTACCGTCGATTAGCGGGCATCACAGATGAGGTTGAGGAAGAGCCTAAAAACTCAGCTATTGTAACCTCTCAGCCTTCCAACACCGATCAAAATGAACAAGCAAGTGCTCACATGGTTGGAAGTGAGGAGGACCTGGCGAGGCAGGTGGAAGAGCAACAATCAACCATCCTCCAACAACAGGAGTCTATCAGACGCTTGGAGGATATGGTGGACAAACTCCTCAAGGAGAAGAAGAAGAAGAAGAAAGCCACCGCCGAATCCTTAGAATCAAGTCACCGGCGACCTTCACCCAGTGCTCGGGAATCTAGCCGTCAAAACCAAGATGGCGATAATGCAGAAGATGATGAAGAAAATATTTTTGATATTCATTCTGAATCATCCAAAGCTGAGTCCAATCAGTGTAAGAATGACCGAGATCAGGAGTTGGACGATTTCTAGAAGCAGCTTGAGGCTTTAAAGCTTCAGAGGAACTTCAGAGAATTGGGGGTCATTAGGCCATACCCTACCAAATGCGACTCTGTCCCTTATCCTCCAAAGTTCAAGCCACTTAGCCTCCTGCAGTTCGATGGCAATGGTTCTCCAACCCAGCACATCTATTATTTCCAAGTGAAGACTGGACATATAATGGGGAATGATCCCATTATGACTCGACTTTTCATTAGTACCCTCAAGGGGGTTGCTTTTGAATGGTTTCGCAGACTGGAGCCTGAATCCATCACTTGCTAGAAGGACATGGAAAGGCTCTTTCTGACCAAGAAAGTTCAAAATATTCCAGACCCATACAACCTAATTTGGGTCTGAAAACTTTGAAGGGGGTTTTGTAGACACTAAAAAGTGCCAAGAAATGAAGGAGAGTCAAACCTCACTACAAGCACGACGAGGGTCGTCATAACGACGAACCTCAGCCTCAGTTCATGAAGTTTATCTCAGTTCAATAGGACAAACAACACCTTACCCATCAAAAGACAAAGTTCGCCTAAAAACGAAGATTGTCATTGCAGATGAAGTTCGCCAAAGATGAACCGCAGTTAAGCTCACCAAAGACATAGCAAAGTGAATGAACCTCCTCAGGCGGACGGACCTCGTCAGACTGACAAACTTCATCTGGCAAACGAACCTCGTCAGGCGAACGAACCTCGTTAGACGGACAAACCTCGTCTGGCAAACGAACCTCGTCAGGCGAACAAACCTCATCTGATAAACGAACTTCGTCAGGCACCATTTCAAAGGGCTACATTAAATGAGGGCTAATAACCAATAACTCACCCCTTTATGAAGAGTTAATGACCATTAACTTATCCATTAAAATAGGAGTTAATAACCATAACTCCTTCATGATAAGGGGAGTTAAAGCCCATTAACTCACTCTATAATGGTCCTAAGCCTATAAATAGACCTGATCAACATTAAAAGAAGGGAGGAGATTTGAGGGGCTAGTCAAAAAGCCTATCTCTCCTCCACTCTCATGGATCTTCATAGATCATCAGTTAATCATTTGGCCTTGGAGCATCGAACTCATAACAAATATGACGAGGGTCATTACAATGATGGACCTCATCTCAAACAACAAAGCTTGTCATTGGAAACAAGATTTGAAGCGCGTCAATGAAGACGAAGCTCGTCAGCGAAGACGAAGCTTGTCTAACGAACCTCGCCACGCAAACGAGGCTCATCATCCACATGAAGTTCGGCTGTAACGGCCACAAGGACCAAGTCAGCCCACGTGGGCTAATCTTCAGGAGCACGTTACAGTGTGCGTTGATTTGGGGGAGGTAGTTACGCCCCTCTACCCATGATTATAGCACGTCAGTTACGTGCTTAAAACCCTATAAAAAGCCATCGATGGCTACAGAAAAAGGGGTTGGTTAATTGAGACTTTTAATCATCAGAAATCAGAGCTTTTGCGTGTAAATCCAGAGTTTGAATTTCGATTCCAGCTGGCTAACAAAAGTCAGAAGCTCTTGTGATCTTGGTCTGATCGTCAACGGGAGGCAAGCTCGACTCAAGCATCGGGGGAAGCATCATTTCGCCACCTAGAACCCACCTTAAACAAAAGAGAAGCTGAATTAATCTTCTCTTCCTCTGTAATCAAGAGAGAGTGTGAGTGATTGTAAGGGTTTCGTACAAAGTGATCGAATCCATTTCTTAAAACAAGATAATCAATCCCAACATTAATTTTTTCACCCTACAGAGGATGGCGACCACAATGGGAGCAGCTATTCTCTCCGACAAGATGGTGGTGGCGCAATCAGACAAGATTGCAGTGGGAACGGACGTCGAGACTCTGGTCATCAAATTTGACCAATCCAGATATGAGGATTTTCTTTCCTCGGGTAAGTCTAGTCCCATGAAGGCACATAAGTGTCGTCGAGTCTCGTATGAGACCTCAGCCCAAGTGGCTCCTAATGATTCAACTCAAGTTAATCTCGAGGAAAAGTCCAAGTGTCACGACCCGCTTCCCAAAATACTCGGGAATCGGAACGTGAACAAGTCCGCGACGTATTAGATTGAGAAGAAATATACACTACCATTTTTTTTTTCTTTTCTTCTCAATCCAATACGCTAAGCGTCTAGAAATAAATACAATGTAAAGTCATAGGTCCCCGATCACATCAGCAAGAATATAATAGACAAACTCAGAATAAAGAAATATCATATCACAAATAGGATAACATCGGAGAAATAAAATACGGGTCAGACATGCCCTTATACAAACTATCTGAATAAAATACTGGAGAATATAAAAATACACTGATCAAATTTGACCAATGCAGATCTGGTCGTTGGGTTCGAGCTGGTGGTGAAGAGGCGGCTGTGGGTGGAAGGAGAAGATGGTGGTGACGGTTCTGGACTGGGGAGGCGACGGTGGTGGTGGAAAAGGAAACTGGAGTGGCTGAGGATCGTCGGCAGCGAGGCTGGGGTGGCCGGAGATGGAAGAGGGGATGGGGGCTTGGGCGCTGGCTCGGAGACGGTGGCCACGGGGCTGACGGCGAGGTGAGTTCGGCGAGGCTGCTGTGGCGGCGAGAAGGCGGAGGTGGTGCGGCTGAGGGCAGGTCGATGGGGGTTCAGGAGGAGGCTACAGGGGGTCGCCGCAGGGTGGCTGAGCGGCTGGAGTTGGGCGGTTCGTCGGCGGGAATCGACGGAGGCGACGGGGTGAGGTCGAGTGTGGAGGCAGGGAGGAGTTGGCGAATGCGGTGGCCGGCGGCGTGAGTGGCGACGGGGTGGAGAGAGGGTGTTGGTCGGGGAAGAGAACAAGAGAGAGGGAGAGAGAATGTTGGCGGCGGCGGTGTTTGTGAACATAGAGAGAGAGGCGATGGTTATATATATATATTTATATATATAGGGTTTGGGTTAAGGTTTAAAACAAAAATAATTAAAATAAATATTTACGGGTATTTAAAAATTAAACTAATTACATAATAATTATCTACAAATAAAAACGTACATGTTGTGCTAATATAATAGTTGATACGAAATAGTCGAAAAATACACATATTATACAATTAAATAAGAATAATTAATAATAAAAATATATTACTTATATTTAAAATTAAATAATTATGGAATAATTATATACACAGTAAAACGTACTAGTTATACTAATACGACAGATAATATGTAACAGTAGAAATAATACAACAAATTATACCAAAATACGTAATTAATAATACCATGTATTATATGAAATAATACGTAATAATATTAATAATACAACATATTATTTTAAAATAATATGTAATAGTACCTATAACACAATAAATTAATTCCAGAAATTTTTACCGCACAAAATAAATTTATAGATATTAAAATCATTTATATAAATATAAATTTAGATTTTTAAATCATAGAAAATTATAGAAAATCGAGAAAAATATAAATATTCTTTTAAAAATCATAATTAAATGTTTTAAAATACTAAACATTATTTTAACTAGTATCAAAAATTCATGGTCCTTACACCAAGCTCCTTAAAGAGGAGGCTCCAGAAACTAGCCGTAAGGCTAAAAAATGGGTTGTCAAGCAGCCTAGCCGAACTTCGGCTTCTACTAACCACATTATGGATTTTGAAAACGAACCTCGCTCAGCTCTGGCTGAAGCAAAGGTTTCTACTAGTTCATTGTCAAGACGCGCTTGACAACGTCAGCGTCAGAACCAAGCTCGCCGCAGGGCTCGAGCTCTGGTCTCGCTAGACGGTTTTCATTATCGACCGAGGGTTAATGAACCTAAGGTCAACAAGTCTGACGAGGATCAGGTGAATAAGGAACGTCCGAATGACAGACCTCACCCTTATACCCGAGTAGGCTCCGACAACGAACCTCATGCTCGAAAAGAGGTTTAGCAGTTTTAACAGGCGGTTCATACTGACGTTCGTGAAGAAAACGAACCTCGGGTTAAGAGCCAACTGAGAAGGCACAAGCGTCGAGCTTGTTTTGCCAACGGATGTCGTCACATGAATGATGGAGTTCGTCAATCTACCCAAGTTCGTCAACCTCTATCATTTAGAGGGTCTCACTTGGGTAAAGCCAAGTTGATAGAGTCGATTGGGGGTTGCCCTGCTGGTGACCTTCGGGATTATCTCACGCGCAAACGCAACATGAGTTAGATGCAATCTCATTGCTGCTGTGAGAAGCTTATCTCTATAGTACTTTCCCAATGTTCATGTAGGAAGTCAACTCATAAATCTTCAGTCTTCGAACGGTTGACCGAACCGTCGATGGTCTCATCATCAAGAAGAAGATGCTTTCGTCCCAAGAAACATGCACCCAAGAATCGCCACATTGAAGTGACGATTAACATGGTCAGAAAGGGCAAGAGCAAAGCTTCAGCTTATTCTTCTGAATCTTCTGATCCTGAATACTCTCCAGGACTAGGCAAAATGCTTGTCGAAGGATAGGGAGTGTATCAAGACACTCGTACTCATACTGGTGCGGTGATCTCGTTTGATTACCGTCAATTAGCGGGCATCCTAGATGAGGTTAAGGAAGAGCCTGAAAACTAAGCTATTGCAACCTCTCAGCCTTCCAACACCGATCAAAGTGAACAAGCAAGTGCTCACATGGCCGGAAGTGAGGAGGACCTGGCGAGGCAGGTGGAAGAGAAACAATCAACCATCCTCCAACAGTTAGAGTCTATCAGACGCTTGGAGGATATGATGGACAAACTCCTGAAGGAGAAGAAGAAGAAGAAAGCCACCGCCGAATCCTCAGAATCAAGGCACCGATGACCTTCACCTAGTGCTCGGGAATCTAGTCGTCGAAACCAAGATGACGATAATTAGAAGATGAGGAAGAAAATATTTTTGATATTCATTCTTAATCATCCGAAGCTGAGTCCAATCTGCTTAAGAATGACCGAGATCAGAAGTTGCACGATTTTCAGAAGCAGCTTGAGGCTTTAAAACTTCAGAGGAACTTCAGAGAATTAGGGGTCGTTAGGCCATACATTGCCAAATGGGACTCTGTCCCTTATCCTCTAAAGTTCAAGCCACTTAGCCTCCTGCAGTTCGATGGCAAGGGTAATCCAACCCAGCACATCTATTATTTCCAAGCGCAGACGGGACATATAGTGGGGAATGATCCTATTATGACTCGACTTTTCATTAGTACCCTCAAGGGGGTCGCTTTTGAATGGTTTCACAGACTGGAGCCTGAATCCATTGTTAGACCCTAGAGGGGGGTGATTAGGGTCTTATGCTAATCTAATCCAATTTAAATGTTAATTAAAATATAATTAACAAATATATTATTACAAGATGATATATAATTACTTATGAGCAAGAATAAGCAATATGAATAAAGAGATATATCCTATATGATGAAAATATATGCAAGGATATATAAACTAGCATAAGATGATATATCCTACCAAAGAGATATACAATATGATATATGCAAGGATATGTAAACTAACACAAGGGGTAAACAATATGAACTAGATAGTGGATCATATAAATAATGGGCAATGCACAATGGCGATATAAGATATGAACATAAATATGAATGAACGCCAAAGCACACTCAAACACAATCAAATGATCACGGAGTTCGGACCTTCCGTCCTACGTCTCCGCTCCCCACTCCCGGGGAGAAATCCACTATCACAACCGGGTTTTCTACGTTCACCCAAATAACGTTTATACCTCACAATACGGTTTTCTAGCTAACCGACAACTTTATAATCAACACTCTTGCAATCACACTCTTCACCCTCACAAGTGTTGGACCTAGCCGTGTCTCCCTCAAGTGCTCGGTTACAATCTCTCCCTAGGCTCGTCAACCGACGCCACTCCTCTTGGAACGATCCCCGACTCTCACAACACACTCCTATCGGTGTACAAGTGTATTACAAAGAGATCTCACAATTAGGCTCAATAAATGATTGTTCTCTACTATGGATGAGAACACAATGAAATCTCACACTCAATGTTACAACTCTCATAACCCCAAATATATTATGAATGCAAATACAATAAGCTCAAGTGGGTGTGTGTAACAATGAGTAAAATCAAATCTAAACTCAATATAAAACTTTTTAATAGAAATGATAATTAACAAATAATTGATAAATAAAAGCTAGAGTAGAGTTTAGAAAACTTCTC
The DNA here is from genome assembly GCA_022839385.1 of Asparagus kiusianus. Classification (NCBI taxonomy): domain Eukaryota; kingdom Viridiplantae; phylum Streptophyta; class Magnoliopsida; order Asparagales; family Asparagaceae; genus Asparagus; species Asparagus kiusianus. Next base: position 54,675 of record BQKN01062278.1, read on the forward strand.
TAATAGATGACAAGAGAGAGAGAGATGGATTGAATGCCCAAAATACAATTAATAATCTCCTCAAGCTCTTGTAAAACTTTCTTCATAAACCAAACCCTTAAACAAGTTTAAAACAAGCTTAAACTCTTTTTAAAACTCTTTAAAACATTCTCTTGGATTTTGTAAAAACTAAGGTAATTGGGTATTTATATGAAACCCCAAAGGTAAGAGAAAGCCAAGAAAAAGACAAAAAAAACACTCTGCAACGGCTCTAAAAATAGCCGTTGGAACTACGGCGGTCGACCGAGGAAAATCGAGGTCGACCGCGAACAAGGTCAGAAACGGAGGAGTTTTCCAGAGAGTTCGTCGGTCGACCGCAATGTAGCGCGGTCGACCGCTAGTACTGTAGCACTATATATCCAGTTCTGTAAAATTAATTAAAAATAGTAAATCAACTCCAAAAATTATGAAATTTTGTGAAAAGGTTCTAGACATGTATAAGAACATGTTAGAGAAAGAATTTCTGAAAAAGAATTTTCCAGTTGAGATAAATAAATGTTTGAACACAGAAATACAGTTTCTGAAAATCTGCTGACATACATGATTTTGTAAAATCAATTGGACATAGTAAATCAACTCCAAAAATAGTAAAATTTTGGGAAAACTTTCTAAACATGTATATAAATATGTCAAAGAAAGAATTTATTGAATATCACTTCCCATTTATAAAAAATCATCTGTTTTGTAAAACATGCATGAACATGTGCACGAACAAAAACATGATTTTGTAAATTCCATTAAACATAACAAATCAATTCCAAACTTGATGAAACTTTATGAAATATTTAGAAACATAAAAACAAACATGTTATAAAAATAATTTCTCAAATTAAATTTCGTTTGTGAAAACTCATGTATTTTGCAAGTGTGTCCAAAGCATGAAAACTCAAAACCATGCATGTATATATATAACTATATATATACATAGAAACCAAATACATGTGTGTATATGATATTGAGCTTAATGTACTTAACACACATAATATAAAACCTAAACTAAGTTACCCAAGCTGATCTTGATCTTCGATGAAGCTCTTCTTGGTAATATCGCGGATGAAGCTTGAACTTGATCTTTAACTTTGAATTGCAAGGCTTCAACCCGACATTCCGCCAACCTCCATTGGATATGATCGTTATGGCGCAATCCATCCATCCTCCAACTCATTGTTTGTCTACAATAAATAAAAATACACAAACACTAGACAAACAATATTAGTGATAAATTGTTTGTTAAACATCATCAAAACAAAGAGGCCAACAATCTCCCCCTTTTTGATGATGACAAACAATTTACAAAAAGGATATATGCATGAAGGGAAATGAATATATAAATTATAATTCGCATGCATATAAACAAAGAAATGTATACTCACAATATTTCTCCCCCTTTGACAACATCAAAAAGGGGACAAAACAATTAAGAGAGCGAAAGCTCCCCCTACAAATAAGCATGGGTGAGTATAAAACAAGAAATATATAGGGATTGCTCCCCCTATCAAAATGCCATATAGAATATAAGCAATAAAAGATCATGGCAAACATGTGAGCAAGCATAGATGGAAAATATGCTAAACGCAACTCACATACATAAAGACATTGAGAACACAAATGAGTATATTAATATGAAAAATAGTGTCTCATATCAAAGAACATAAAAACATGTGTAAAAGTAGATCTATGAAATCAAAAGAAAAAAGAGCATGAGAATCATGCAAAAATGTTTTCAAATGAGAACAAATCAATCAAATAAAATCATAAATCAAAATTTAAATCATAAAACCAAATCATCATTGATTTTCAAAAATCAAGAGAGGCAACCATATCTAACTCTTGAGCTAGTAACAACCCATATAAATATTTTTAGCACCCGGTAAATAATGTTTGGGAATAAACACCCAATAACTCCGGAGGGTTATATAAACGTAGTCCTCTCATCAAAATAAAATTAATAATCATGAAAACAAAAGAATTTGATCAAAGAAAATTTGTTTTCATAAAAAGTTTCAAAGCATAATTTTCAAAACCAAGAAAAAGAAAATTTAAAACCATTAAAATTCTTGGTTTAAAAATCAAATTTGTTTTGGTACCCAAGAATTCTTGGTACCAAAAAAATTTAGGGACATGACCCCTATCAATTAAGCTTAAAGCCCTTAGGTTATGAACTCGTTTGGGCATATGTGGTGCACTAACATGGTCAAAGCAATAATCGCTCAAATGACCCTTCCGATTGTAATATGTGCAATGAAAGAGATCCATTTTTTTTGTGGACCATTAGCTCGTGCACGGAAAACATTAGAAACATTTGCAAACATGGATGGTCTTTTAAAATTATTTTGCAAATGTGAAACATTATCAAAATAAAACTTTCCTAAGTGGCCATATCTACCACAAACATCACATTTAAAAACATGTGGTTTACTAAAAACATTTGGCAAAGAAGATTTCTTTTTCAAATCAAAACAATATTCGGCCAAATGACCAAAACGACCACAAATATCACATTTAAACACATTAGCATATTTATGATGTGCATGATAAGCATATGCATGCGTATGTGATGAAGAAGCCACATGAGATGCACAAGAAGGATTAATATTCTTATGTTGTTGTGCATCATAACAAAACTTAGCTAAATGACCTTGACGGCCGCAAATGGAACACTTATAAGTTTTGCTATACATGTGTGCATAATGAGTGGATGATTTTGACTTAGTCTTGGCACACATGTCCATAAGCTTCTTATGGTTATTAATGCATGTTTTTAAAGTTGAATCTAAAGATAAAATGCATTTTTTCATAAGATTCAAATCTTTATTTTTAGGCACATATGCATTTTTAGAAGTAGAACATAAATAGTCATTTATAAAAGAAGCAGTATCATTTTGTATGTTCTCTACTTCTATCATGGCATTATCTCTTTCATGAGTTAACTTACCAAAGTTTGAAATTAAAGAATTATGATCCAATTTTAATTTTTTATTATTTTTTTAAGGATCATATTCTCATTATAAATAATATCAAACCTAGAAGCTAAAGACTCATGATCGGATTTTAAAATTACATGCTTGCTTTGTAAATCAATAAAATCATTTTGCAATTTCTTGTAGGCATGTAATAATTGTTTACTAGCACAAGCAAGTTCATCACTAGATAAATCATTAGTGGTTTCGAACTCGCAAACCTCACTAGAGCTATCGCCTAGTGGCCGTGTGCATGATGCTCCACATGAACTTGAAGCCGGATCCTCCAAAGCTTGTCGGATCGCCTCCAAGTCCCCTTGATGTGCTTCAATAAATTTTCATAAGGTGTAAGCACTATCAAAAGAATCAAGCTTGTTAGACATAAAAGAATCAAATGAATTTAATAAAAATTCTAACATAAGCTTGTTCATAATAAACATCTTTTTATCATGTTTGCTCTACTTGGATTTCTCCAACGTGGGCACAATATAAGCACAATCAATGATTTCTCATAAATCGATATTTCTAGATTGGACAAATATTTTGAATCTAAAACACCATTGAGCATAAGGGAAAACATTGAATTTAGGAGCAATACTACAATCATAGCCTAAACAAGATGTATCATTCATATTCATAATTTGTAAAAATATGCAAGCAAGATGCAAATACAATCAAAACAAGATTAGCACAAAAAGATAACTTGGATCTTTAACTCAAGGCGATTAGATCTTAAATCAAAGAGCACCAAGCTCTGACACCAATTGTTAGACCCTAGAGGGGGGTGATTAGGGTCTTATGCTAATCTAATCCGATTTAAATGACAACTAAAATATAATTAACAAATATATTCTTGCAAAATGATATATAATTACTTATGAGCAAGAATAAGCAATATGAATAAAGAGATATATCCTATATGATGAAAATATATGCAAGGATATATAAACTAGCACAAGATGATATATCCTACCAAAGAGATATACAATATGATATATGCAAGGATATGTAAACTAACATAAGGGGCAAACAATATAAACTAGATAGTTGATCATATAAATAATGAGCAATGCACAATGGCGATATAAGATATGAACATAAATATGAATGAACGCCAAAGCACACTCAAACACAATCAAATGATCACGGAGTTCGGACCTTCCGTCCTACGTCTCCGCTCCCCACTCCCGGGGAGAAATCCACTATCACAACCGGGTTTTCTACGTTCACCCGAATAACGTTTACACCTCACAATATGGTTTTCTAGCTAACCGATAACTTTACAATCAACACTCTTGCAATCACACTCTTCACCCTCACAAGTGTTGGACCTAGCCGTGTCTCCCTCAAGTGCTCGGTTACAACCTCTCCCTAGGCTCGTCGACCGACGCCACTCCTCTTGGAACGATCCCCGACTCTCACCACACACTCCTCTCGGTGTACAAGTGTATTACAAAGAGATCTCACAATTAGGCTCAATAAATGATTGTTCTCTACTATAGATGAGAACACAATGAAAGCTCACACTCAATGTTACAACTCTCACAACCCCAAATATATTATGAATGCAAATACAATAAGCTCAAGTGGGTGTGTGTAACAATGAGTAAAATCAAATCTAAACTCAATGTAAAACTTTTTAATAGAAATGATAATTAACAAATAAATGATAAATAAAAGCTAGAGTAGAGTTTAGAAAACTTCTCCAATAGATGACAAGAGAGAGAGTTGGATTGAATGCCCAAAATACAATTGATAATCTCCTCAAGCTCTTGTAAAACTTTCTTCATAAACCAAACCCTTAAACAAGCTTAAAATAAACTTAAACTCTTTTTAAAACTCTTTAAAACATTCTCTTGGATTTTGTAAAAACTGAGGTAATGGGGTATTTATATGAAACCCCAAAGGTAAGAGAAAGCCAAGAAAAAGACAAAAAAAACACTCTGCAACGGCTCTAAAAATAGTCGTTGGAACTACGGCGGTCGACCGAGGAAAATCGCAGTCGACCACGAACAAGGTCAGAAACGGAGGAGTTTTCCAGAGAGTTCGTCGGTCGACCGCACTGTAGCGCGGTCGACCGCTGGTACTGTAGCACTATATATCCAGTTTTGTAAAATCAATTAAAAATAGTAAATCAACTCCAAAAATTATGAAATTTGGCGAAAAAGTTCTAGACATGTATAAGAACATGTTAGAGAAAGAATTTCTGAAAAAACATTTCCCAGTTGAGATAAATAAATGTTTGAACACAGAAATATAGTTTCTGAAAATCTGCTGACATACACGATTTTGTAAAATCAATTGGACACAGTAAATCAACTCCAAAAATAGTAAAATTTTGAGAAAAGTTTCTAAACATGTATATAAATATGTCAAAGAAAGAATTTCTTGAATATCACTTCCCATTTATAAAAAATTATCTATTTTGTAAAACATGCACGAACATGTGCACGAACAAAAACATGATTTTGTAAATTCCATTAAACTTAACAAATCAATTCCAAACTTGATGAAACTTTGCGAAATATTTAGAAACATGAAAACAAACATGTTAGAAAAAGAATTTCTCAAATTGAATTTTGTTTGTGAAAACTCATGTATTTTGCAAGTGTGTCCAAAGCATAAAAACTCAAAATCATGCATGTATATATATAACTATATATATATACATAGAAACCAAATACATGTGTGTATATGAAACCAAATACATGTGTGTATATGATATTGAGCTTAATGTACTTAACACACATAATATAAAACCTAAACTAAGTTACCCAAGCTGATCTTGATCTTCGATGAAGCTCTTCTTGGTAATCTCGCGGATGAAGCTTGAACTTGATCTTTAGCTTTGAATTACAAGGCTTCAACCCGACATTCCGCCAACCTCCATTGGATATGATCGTTATGACGCAATCCATCCATCCTCCAACTCATTGTTTGTCTACAATAAATAGAAATACACAAACACTAGACAAACAACATTAGTGATAAATTGTTTGTTAAACATCATCAAAACAAAGAGACCAACATCCATCACTTGCTGGAAGGACATGGAAAGACTCTTTCTGGCTAGATTCTTCGACGATGATACAAAAGTATCTATGGTCACCCTCCTAACTGAAAAGCAGATGAAGACATAGTCTGTCAGTAACTTTCTCAAAAGATTTAGAAATCGGTTGTTGTATTGCCGTGATCAAGTCTCTGAAAGTACGTTGATCAAGATGTGTTGCAATAACCTATCGATCCATATTTTATCCAAGATTGGAGCAGTGAAGACCAAAACTTGGAAAGAGCTTGTTCGCCAAGGAGAACAGATCGAAAGCATGCTCAAAAGGCCAGATGCTGAAGAGACATGTGATTTTCAAGGAGATGATGACCAATCTTCGTCAAAGTAGAAGGGTAAATCTTCGGATAGCCACTTTTAGCAGAAATACGACTTCTAAGATGAGCAAGTCATCCCAATCTTCGAATCCTTGATCAAAGCGAGAAAGATCAAGCCCCCAGAATCGATGCGACCTGAGGAGATGTCGAGAACGGATGATCCTAATTACTGTGTGTACCATAGGATGGTTCATCATACCACCTCTAAATGCTACACCCTGAAGGATAAGATCCAAGCCTTATTAGATGCAGGAGTATTTATCCTTCAATCCTGATTTACAGCTATCGCTGGAGTGGGGGTAGTCATGATTTCTCTGCAAAACCATGTACTACCTGGAGATTTCTCTCTGGCGGAGCCATGATGAGTTGAAGCTTATCATAAATCAACTCCAAGGTGAGTCCGAAGTCAGACGTGAGCATCTGGCCCCTTATCAAAATACTATCATGTTAATGATTACCTCTGATAGTCACTTCCTTCAAATTCTCTCACCAATCCTCTCTAATAGGATGACAGGTCTACAAAGTACTATCATGTTAACAATTACCTCTGATAGTCAACTCCGTCAAGTAATGACCTACCATGTGATGAGTCCCTACTTGTCTTTCGATCAAAATAGTGATCTACCATGCAATGATTTACTATTTAATCTTTTTTGAATGTTCTATCTCCTTAGAACGATCGAAAATAGTGACCTACCACGCGATGCGTCACTATTCCAATCATAGTCATTATACTCCCATGTCACTGAATTACTTGATAATTTTCACACCGTCATTCCTACAAATGACGTTGTTTATGATATTGGCCTACCATGCGATGTGTCGCTGTCCCGATCACAGTCGTTATATTCTCATGTCACTGAATGACTTGATCATTTCCACACCGTCATTCCCGCAAATGACGTTGTTCATCGATAGTGGCCTACCAAGCGATGAGCCCCTATCTTCCCCCTTGTATCCAAATAATGACCTACCATGCGATGAGTCACTATTCATCAATGATACCATATAATCCCAGCAAGCCTACCATGTGATGAACCTCACTTTCAAAATACCAGGTTGAGTTGTTATATTGAACGACACAACCAAACTCTAACGCTTAATCTAATGCCTTGAACGGCTAAGGATAGAGAAGAAATCTTAGTATTAAGTCTAAAAAAAATCTCCTCGACAACTTACCATGCTAAGGGCAAAAGCATGGTTAGTCCAACTCAAATGACAGTTAGTAAAGACAAATCAAGCCAGTTGATAGCTGAGGATTTGCTAAAAATCCTAAGTCTTAATTGTCAGTCCCACATGAGTTTGATGAAGTTCACCCCAGATCATTGAAGCTTACCAAGAGGCCAAACTCGCAAGGAGACCAAGCTCTCCAGGAGGCCAAGCTCGTCGTGTAAACCAAGTTCGCCACAACCAAGAAAGTTCAAAGTATTCCAGACCCATACAACCTAATTGGGTCTGAAAACTTTAAAGGAGGTTTTGTAGACACTAAAAAGTACCAAGAAATGAAGGAGAGTAGAACCTCACCACAAGCACGACGAGAATCGTCACAACGACGAACCTCAGCCTCAGTTTATGAAGTTTGTCTCAGTTCAATAGGACAAACAACACCTTACCCATCAAAAGACGAAGTTCGCCTAGAAACGAAGATCGTCATTGAAGATGAAGTTCGCCAAAGATGAACCACAGTTAAGCTCACCAAAGATATAACAAAGTGAATGAACCTCGTCAGACGGACGAACCTCGTCAGACGGACGAACCTCGTCAGATGGACGAACCTCGTCAGATGGATAAACCTTGTCTGGCAAACGAACCTCGTTAGGCGAACAAACCTCGTCTGATAAACGAACTTCGTCAGGCCCCATTTCAAAGGGCTATATTAAATGAAGGCTAATGACCAATAACTCACCCCTTTATGGAGAGTTAATGACCATTAACTCATCCATTTAAATAGGAGTTAATAACCATAACTCCTTCATGATAGGGGGAGTTAAAGCCCATTAACTCACTCCATAATGGTCCTAAGCCTATAAATAGGCATGATCAACATGAAAAGAAGGGAGGAGATTTGAGATGCTAGTCAAAAAGCCTATCTCTCCTCTACTCTCATGGATCTTCATAGATCATCGGCTAATCATTTGGCATTGGAGCGTCGAAGCTCATAACAAGCATGACGAGGGTCATTATAATGACGGACCTCATCTCAAACAACAAAGCTTGTCATTGGAAGCAAGATTTGAAGCGCGTCAATGAAGACGAAGCTTGTCTAACGAACTTCGCCATGCAAACGAGGCTCATTATCCACACGAAGTTCGGCTGTAACGACCACAAGGAACAAGTCAGGCCACGTGGGCTAATCTTTAGGAGCATGTTACGGCGTGCGCTGATTTGGGGGAGGCAGTTACGCCCCTCTACCCATGATTATAGCACGTCGGTTACGTGCTTAAAGCCCTATAAATAGCCATCGATGGCTACAGAAAAAGAGGTTGGTTAATTGAGACTTTTAATCATCAGAAATCAGAGCTTTTGTGTGTAAATCCGGAGTTCGAGTTTCCATTCCAGCCGGCTAACGAAGGTCAGAAGCTCTTGTGATCTTGGTCTGATCGTCAATGGGAGGCAAGTTTGACTCAAGCATCGGGAGAAGCTTCCTTTCGCCACCTAGAACCCACCTTAAGCAAAAGAGAAGCTGAATTAATCTTCTCTTCCTCTGTAATCGATAGAGAGTGTGAGTAATTATAAGGGTTTCGTACCAAGTGATCGAACCCATTTATTAAAACAAGAGAATCAATCCCAACATTAATTTTTCGATCCTACAGTGTGCTGCTTCCTTCTTTGGTGCTTTGCTGTCATTGACAAAATATCTTTGTTTCTCATAGTTGAAGTATTGGCCGTTCTTCTTGAAATCTTTCTTCTAAACATTCAGGTTCTTTGGGTTCTGGTTCTTCTTTTTGTTAAAAGACTTTTTCTTCTTCTTGGAAGAAGAACTACTACCCTTCTCAAAGTTAGCAGTCACTAAGTTAGTAGGCGTCTTCTGCTTACCAAGGAACTTAGTCTTCGTACGAGTCCGAATCTCGTCCTCAATCCGAATAAACCTCTTCAAATCAGACATCGTCACTTATCTTTTTCTTCTCCGAATATCAGTGGAGAATGACATACAAGATAGAGAAAGCTTGTTGATAATTGCACCAAAAATAAATGTTTGACAGAGATTGATCTTTTCATCCTTCAGCTACATAACAAGTTTTTCAAGCTCTTTGACTTGAGGCAAAACCTCGGTATCATCTTCGAACTTGAAGTCCAGAAACTTGTTAATGAGGTGGGACTTGGACAGCTTCTCTTCATCCTTGTACTGGTCTTTCAGAGCATTTCAGATTTCCTTTGCAGATGGCTTATTGGTATAAGCATCTCCTAGATGATCGACCAGACAGTTAAGGAGATAACTCCTGCAGAAGTGATCATCTCTAGCCCAAGAAGCTTCAGACTTAGAATATTCTTCAGAGTCGGGTTTCTCCTCAGAAACCACATAGTAGATTTTCAGGAGTTGCATCCCGAAGATCACTTTCCGACGCTAGGCGTTGAAGTTAGATCCGTTAAAGTTCTCTAACTTAAGATAGTCCACTCCAAGAGTCCTCGCATGATTCATGGTAGATTAGAAATATTGCTTTAAGATTGTTAGCTCTCTAGCTAAATGTGGAATAAAACAGAGAAAACTGTAAGAAAACTGAAGTGTTAGTACGAAAAGGCTGTCTATGAAACAAAGCTCTGTGCCTCATCACCTTCGCACCTATATTATCCAACGCTACCTTTTTAGCGCCAAATCACGTATCTTTACGTAGCTGTGTTTGGGAACGACTCAAAATTTTTTTATTCTAACCAGGTTAGGAATAAACTGAAGGGAGGCAATTTGGCTTCAAACGTATTTATTTAAGGGTTATCTTTTGGCCTATGGAAAGTTTGGTCAACAATGATTAGTTTTTGTTAAACATCAGTTTCCCCCAAGATGGGATCAGGATCAATTCTGGCCCAGCTGGTTGCGAAACATAGTCTATAGTTTAGATCCCTTTTGTTAGACACCTCAAGTAGTTCAGGCGTTTCCTTGGGACAAATGTCTTTGGGGTTTGATGTGAAACCCCCAAACTTCAGGGGGTTTTGTGAAACTAACCTATTTAACCTCTCCTCCACGACTCTTGCATCGCCTGTTAATTGGACCAGCACACGGTCAAAAACCATGCAAGCCTTCCGCAGACATAGAACATAGTTTTGGAAAAAAAGACACCAAATACAGTAATCCACTTGGCTCTCCCCAAGCCTCAAAGGCCACTTAGTCCTCCTATTTATTCCCTTCTCATTTCTACCCTGATTCGTATATCTCATAAACTCTTCATTGAACTTGATCAAACTAAAAGACAGCGGAAAAAAATGGGCCAAAGAGGGGATGAAAAGATAGCTTTCAGCGAAGAGCAAGAAGCCCTTGTGGTCGAATCGTGGAAGGTTATGAAGAAGGATGCAGCATCATTGGGACTAAAGCTCTTCTTGAGGTCTTACTCTCATTCTATCCTCTATAATATTCTATTGGTTTCTGCAAATAATATTTTTTATTCCATTATACACAACTGTGTTCCTGATGATTTTTGCTATGTTAGTACGAATGAAATCTTAGAAAATGAGTGATCAGATCATAAAATTCTCTACGAACGTGTACTACTATTATTATTGTTATTATTTTAAGATTTTAATTATTGTCTTTTAGGGTGTTTGAGATTGCTCCATCAACAGAGAAGCTCTTCTCTTTCTTGCGCGACTCAAACGTGCCCCTTGAGAAGAACCCGAAGCTCAAACAACATGCCATGTACGTATTCATTATGGTACGTTTCTCTTTCTTCTCTGTATTTGTGCGCGCGTGCCCGTGCATGGTCGTGTGTTGTTCCTGCTTATTTTTAAAATTTGTTACCTTCTTCTTGTAAATTGTTGCTTTATTTGTGTGAAGACTTGCGAGTCAGCGGCACAATTGAGGAAGGAAGGCGAGGTGACTGTGAAGGACACAACCTTGAAGAAGCTTGGGGCTTCTCACTCCAAGAATGGTGTGCTTAATGAACATTTTGAGGTGCAAAATCAAACTCTAGGGCTAAAACTTGCATAATTACATTGATCAACAACATGTCGAATTCAATATTTTAATCACCGTACTAATTTCTAGAAACATATTTCCAGTACATAGAATTACATTCAAGCGAAGGGGATCGAACAAGCAAGTTTACTGTCATATTCTCAGTGTGCTTACCGGTCCAACACGTTATTGAAATTTACAATGCAATATATTATTATTATTATTTACAAAGTTTATGATATATTGTTTAATATGAAAATATAAAATCTATTAGCATTTGACCTGAGCAACAACATGACCGGATCCTAACAACAACTGACCGCATAAGCTTTCAGTAATGACAAAGTTTGCATATGTATGTTTCCATGACTCGTGAATAAGTTGACCTTTGATGCAACTTTAAGCATCACATTTTTCACTAGTAGAAAACACAGCATTGGCGACGGGGAAATCCGTCGCCAATGCAGTGAAATCCGTCGTCAATGCACTTTCGCGACGGGGAACAGGTCGTCACCAATACCCCGTCGCCAATACTCTGTTTTCTACTAGTGTTTGGACTGTTGTCCGTGGATCCTAATCTTAGACATAATTTATTTTGGAGATAGAATAGATCGGTGACTTGTTCTGGGTGGAAGTAAACTTAATTTTATGACTTATGTACAGAGTTGACAAGTAATTCAAATCTAAGCATCAAATTTTCGGAGTATTGCACGTTCCTAATCTTAGAGAAAAGTAAGGTACGTTGCTGATGGTTTTGGTTTGGATGTAGGTGCTGAGGTTTGCACTTTTGGACACAATAAAGGATGCTGTCCCTGACATGTGGGGTCCAGAGATGAAGAGTGCTTGGACTGAAGCTTATAATCAGCTGGTTGCTGCTATCAAACAAGAGATGAGTCGATCATCTTAAGCTTTTGCGCATTTCGCATTTGTTAGTTATGGGCGTCACTAATTAAGCCATGTCTGTCGTGTAAACAAAGTCCTTTTGGATAAGTAAGTGTTTACTCTATTCAGGTGCTTGTTGCTCTCAATAGAGAATTTGTGTTTTTTTAAATTTAAATTGTGGAACCGACTCAACCAACGATTGAGATCAATGAAATGATTATCCTTGAACAATATATATAAAACTTCTTGTACCTCCAAAACCGTCATATTTGGATACAAGTCCTATGAATATCATATTTATGTATGGATACATGCCTCCCAAATCATCATATCTGGATACAAGGTCGTCGTATATTGTATATTGTTTGGATACAAGCCTTCCAAATCATCATATTTCATACTAGTCCTCCAAACTATTAAGTTCTTTGAAACAAGTCCATATGTTTAATCCCATCCACTTAATCCAACTAATTAACTAACGGGACTATTGGGAATTAGATTTTAAATTAGAGAAACTTTTTTGAGAACTTAGCATAATAGAGTTGGTTTTTGTTATGACCATAATTAACCTAAGTGTTAATCTTCCTCTTGGAGCCAACACGTGTCATATATCAGCATTAATCAATCATTCCAGCTCACTCCAGTCGCGGGCGAATTGGGTCACCTGGGCACTAGACCCTTCTCAAGTCAGGCCGAGTCGAGACCAGCTCCCGCCTGAGCTTATCAGATGAGTCGACCATCCTCATCAACTCAGAGCTGAATCGACAACTTGCGAGACCAACTAGAAAGGCGGTACTTGTCGTCCCTCTCGCAGAGCCGAGTCAAGAAGTTGTTCGACCTCGAATCCCACACAACAACTATTTATTCTCATCGTTGCGGGTGCCAGGAGTCTTCATGACTCATCACATATGCAGTCAACACCTGTAAAGCTATCTACCAGCTCAGCTATCTGCTTGGACTCGGACAGTTAGGCATTTACCCCTATCAACCGGGTATATATATAGTTTCATCACCTACTGATTTTTGGTTGATCCTCAGCCCCCCTTCGGGGCCATAGGTCTGCAATTTCTGCACATTTAGACCAAGAACTTATTCAGTTCATTAGTTTCTTTTCCACTCAAGATCAAATACTGACTTGACCGTCAGCGGAATCACTGGGGAACCCAACTCCGGTACTCTAACGTGCATATTTTATAGCTTTGCTTATCTTAAATAGGGGATCGGTTGCTTAAAGGGATGAGGGAACCAACATCATACATATCGAATCCAAAACCTGTCGCTAAACTCGGAATTACCCATTAATCTCGCCACTAAGTCTCAGGACATCAATAGTTTCGAATGGATTCAATGAAAAAATTTAAAAAAAAAAAGAAAGAAAACTAGCTGCCTAGTATTTTAGCTGTATAACTGGATGAAAGTTAATCATTGGGGACTTATTTCATACAACTTGATAGTTTTAAGGGATTATTTGTATTCAAATATAATAACTTGGGAGATTTACATTCAAATAGATGAGATACGGAGAATTTGTATCTAACTTTGATGATTTGTCCACTTGTGTCTAAATAGATCAGACTTGGAGGACCAACATCTAAAAACCCTTTATTTTATTATTTTTGCTAGTAACTAAAAATTTATTGAAAAAAAAACTAGAATAAAAATGGGCCGGTATGTAAATAAAATTTAAGTCCGGCCCTAGTCTGGCTCGAGAATGAAATTTTAGCTGGCCTCAGCCTGGGCCAAAGTAACACTATTCTTAACGGCGCGATAATTAATTCTCCAGGCTTTTAAGTTGGCCCAAATAGAATCGGACGGCCTAAATCATTGTCATTGCGCATCTATGTGCTCAACAAGTTGTCGGAAAGCCCTTTATGAAATAAAGATCTTATCGAAACAAATCCTATATAAGCGAGAGGTAAGGATGGTGGACAGAAAATGTGTTTAAAAAACTACCTAGGTCATGAGATACACTTTTAGAAGAATCATACATAAAAACAGATTATTCTGTGTCGCCGAATGATCCCCACATATGTGATGTGGCAAAATTAAGTATTAATTTCAAAGGAAATGAAATGAAACTAGGAAGTCGAATACTATAAATACAATGCGAATCTATAGTAGCGTTCAGCCAAACATGTACCTTCCCTAGCAAAATGTATAGAGAAGTAATCCGTTTATTTGAAGTACAACCTGGAAAGGTAATACAACCTTGAACAGTTAGTCTAAATGACCTTAAAATTGATCCACATCTAGAGATAAATTTAGGACATCTAAAACAATAAAAATATATATATATATAATTACCCGAAGAAACATTTATTGTTTCAGGTAATACAATAAAAACAACATATATACACCAACCAATGAGTCTTTCTTTCTGGAAAAGAGAAAGTCCAAGTTCATCCTCTAAAGAGGAACAGGAAGGCTCATCCTCATCATCTAAGGAGAAGGAAGAAGTCTTGAATGCACGAAGAAGTATATACCTTCCTGTGGAAAAACCAAAATATCCAGTTATAACCCCTGAAAAATGATAAAAATTAATTCAGTAAATTTAGATAAAATAACAAGGGTTAATTGTTTTACAAGTGTAACGGTTGCATACCCAGAATATAAATGCCTTATGCTCCATACATTAACATACATCGAAGCCAATATAAGCATTATTAGAGGAGAATTTGTTCCTTCTTCCTATAAAAGACAATGCAAAAATCCTCAAATTATTACATCCTTTAATGCAAAGGCAACGATTGTAACTCAAAAAGTCAAACATCTTATTGTTATCTTTGAAACCATTGATAAATGAGAAATGTCAATGACACTTTCTGTCTATATTATGAAAAGTGATCACATGAAAGATGTTATTAAGGGAACAATGACATACATCATTGGTTTCCTAGTACCACGATAAATATGCTATTAAATTCAAATTTCTTCCTGACAGAGAGAAATTTCCTATTCCCAAATATCGTTTTATGCTTAGAATTGGGAATGTTTCACCCTCACTCCTGCAGCACAACATGGTGATATTAACTTACCACCACAAAACGAAATCACAAAATGAAATCAAGCAACTTAACTATAATATTCCAATCACCAATGATTTTGAAAAAACTATTCATCAATGTTATCATAATTATACATTGATAACCCTTTGTAATGTTTTGATAAAAGTCCGAGGTATTGTACCATCCATATGAAGGATGAATACAAAACAAAAAATATTAGGGTGAATCCTATAGCTGCTAACCTTCAAGATAGAAAGGACTTTGAAATTCAAATAGCAGATTTCTTCAAACTCAATTTAATTTAGAAAGCAGAATCAAACCATTCTTCTCCTGCTTTCATGATAAGAAACCATGTTGGGAAAAAGAGAGGAAAAGTAAGGATGATCATTAACTATAAAAATGTTAATAAAGCCACTAAATTTGATGGGTTCTTCATCCCCAATAGTGAATTGTTGTTACATAGAGTCCGAATCGCCAGATAGTTTCACAAATTTGATGCTAAATCAAGATTTTGGCAAATCAAAATAAATGATGAAGAGAGCAAAAGGCTAACAACATTCAGTTTTCCTAATAGAGGACATTATGAATGGAATGTGATGCCATTTGGTCTTAAAAATGCTCCCCAAATATTCCAGAAATGGATGAACAACATTTTTGGACGCTTAGTATTTGTTGTTGTCTATATAAACGACATACTTGTGTTCTCAAAAACTAAAGAGGAATACAAAGAACACCAGATAGCAATAGCAAAACTATTGCTCAATCATGGTATTATTTTATCCCCTAAAAAGATAACCCTAATGAAAGAGGACATCAAAATTTTAGGGAAAAGAATTAAAAGTGGTCACATTGAATTGTAAGATCATATTATTACAAAGATCAAAGAGTTCAAAAAAAACTTTGAAACTCTAAAAGTTCTACAAAGCTTTTTGGGCTTACTAAATTATAGGAGAATGTATATACCCAATCTCTCTGAGAAGATTTCTCCACTTCAGAATAAATTTACTGAAGACCAAAATAAATATGAAAGCATAAATAACAAAGGCGTAACCCGATGGACACGAACAAAATTAAAATCACACTTGAGTAATTACAAGAAATTGCCAACATCAAAAAAGAAATAAAGGAACAAAAAAAATCCTTTGTCAGCCACAATCAGGAGATACATTGGTCATACAGACTGATGATTTAAATACACATTGGGCCAAAATCTTGCTTGCACTTTCTACATCCCCGCTCAAAATTAGTATCAGAGCCTAGTTTAAGGGCAAAGATCAACCAATTAAATCCCGAAATATGTGTATATTGCTCTAGAAAATTGAAAGGACTAGAGAAAAATTATACTACATATGATAAGGAATTATTAGCTATCAAAAATACTATTAAATTCCTCAAAAATATATTTATTATCATCTGAGTTTATTATTGTAATAGATAATTAAGTTGTTACACAGTTTCTCAAAATGAAAACAAACTCTTTAATTTAGAAGAACGTGCGCAGAATTAAGTGGTCTATAAAATTAGAGAACTATATTTATACTGTTCGATATATATTTAAAATCACTAATATTGGTACTGATTTTCTCTTCGGGCATGGCTAGTGTTGACCTTCTTGTTTTGATGATGTTTAACAAACAATTTACTTCTAATGTTGTTTGTCTAGTATTTGTGTTTTCGTATTTATTCTAGGCAAACAACGAGTTGGAGGATGGATGGATTGCGCCATAACGACGATATCAAATGGAGGTTGGCGGAAATGTGGAGTGAAGCCTAATTCAAAGTTAAAGATCAAGTTCAAGCTTCATCCGCATGTGTACCAAGTTGAGCTACAATGAAGATCAAGATTGCTTGGGTAATGTAGTTTAGGAGTTTATATTATGTGTGTTAGATACTCTAAGCTCAATATAATATACACACACATTTTATTGGTTTCTTCATATATAAATATATATAGTTACATATATATATATATATATATATATATATATATATAAGTTTTGGTTTCTATGCATATATATAGTTTCATATATATACATACATTGTTTTGAGTTTTCATGTTTATATGCCCATATATGATTTCATCTTTAACAAGCTTATATTTAATGAAATCATACCTAGTGTTTTGAATATATTGCATAGAATATGCAATCTTATGAAAATATTGTATTTCTAAGTTATAGACTTTATAACAACATGTTATATCTTTTATCAAGTCTATACAAACATTTCATAAGGTTTCAAAATGTTGTTTGAGTCAAAATATCAAAATATCAATTTCCAGGTTTTCATGTTTTTGAACATATTTGCAAAATGATGATATTTTTCATTTGGGAAGTCCTTTTTCGAAACCAGTCATTGTAGCATGTTTATTATCATGTCTACAATCATTCCCTAAAGTTTTACATTTTTTAGAATTTGTTTGATATTTTTAAACAGCGTTTTAAAATCAGTTTTTTGCATATCAGTTTTCGGTCGACCGATCCGGTCGACCGCTCATATATTCATTTCTTACTGGGCGACAGAGAGTCTGTCGGTCGACCGGTACGGTCGACCGAGAGCTCCATCGGTCGACCACACCGGTCGACCGACGATGGTCCAGAACGTTTTCTTCGTGTTTTTGCTCTCATCGGTCGACCGACGGAATTTTCGGTCGACCGACAATATGACCGTTAGACACTAATGGCTATTTTCCTGAGCTGATTTATGGGGGCTTTGTTGTCATTTGTCTTGGGGTTTTTGTTAAGATCTTGAGTGGGTATAAATACCCCATTGCTGATCTCTTCTTTGACTAATGAAAAGAAGTTTTTAAACAAGGGTTTTAAAAAGAGTTTAAGCTTGTTTAAGGGTTTGGTTTAAAGCAGTTTTAGCTTTCACAAGTGGAGGAGATTATCTTATTGTTTGGGCCTCAAATCTCCATCTCTCCATCTTGATCTAGAGAAGTTTTTCTAAACTCAAACTCTAGCTTTACATTTATATACTTGTTTGATTATCATTGCTCTTAAGCTAGTTTTTATATTTGAGTTTAGATTTAATTTTGATTTTACTCATTGTTACACACACCCACATTGAGCTTTTAGTATTTACATACATAGTATAGTTGGGTGGTGAGAGTTTGTAACTTTGAGTTGTGCTTAATTGTGTTCTCATCTATTGTAGAGAACAAATTTATATTTGATATTTGTGAGATTGTAAAGTTTTCGGTGAGCTAGAAAACCGAGTGTGTAGTTCCTAGAGGAGAGGAACGAAGACGTAGGTTGAGGGGACTGAACTCCGTGAAGAAAATTGTGAGGAGTGATGTTGTTCGGTGAGCGTTGAAAACCGACACTGTGAGGTGTGTAGAAGTTCCGGCTTCCAAACCGGGTTGTGATAGTGGATTTCTCCCCGGGAGTGGGGAGCGGAGACGTAGGACGGAAGGTCCGAACTCCGTGATCATATTGCCTGTTTGAGTGTGCTTTGGCGTTCATTTATATTTAAGTTCATATCTTATATCGCCATTGTGCATTGCTCATTTCTATATCATCCACTATCTTGTCTATTTTGTTTACCCCTTGTGTTAGTTTTATATCCTTGCATATATCATATAGCATATCTCATTGCTAGGATATATCACCTTGTGTACATTGCATATTCTTGCACATAACTCTTTATATATCTATCTTGCAAGAATATATTTGTTAATATATTTTAATTGGCATTTAATCGGATTAGATTAGCATAAGACCCTAATCACCCCCCCTCTAGGGTCTAACAGCTAGTTCTTCTTCAGAAAAACAGTCGGATAAAGGCAAAGCACCTATTCCCCCTCAAAATGGGGTAAAGGAAAAAGGTGCGTCAAACATCAAAGAGACACTAAAAAAAAGGAGGCAACCGATAGCAGCTTTGTTCCTGTTAAAAACAAAGCAAAGCGGAAAGGAGAAGAAAAAACTTCTTAGGATAAGAAGCTCAATGCTCCCCAGGACATTGGAAAAGACTCTTTAATTTAAAGAAATAGTATTCAAAACTAGTATAATACCAGTTTAGCTGATGAAGACTATACAGCTATAAATAATCTCTGGAAGAAATTCTAAGAAATACGAGTTTTCATTCCGGATACTAATGCTTATTTCTCAGCATTAGAAAAAATTATCAAGGACAAGAATCAAAAGATTCAAGACCTTGAAAAGGAATACCATAGATGCAAAAGCATCATGGAAAATCTAATGAGTAAATCAACATTAACTATGTCAAAGGCACTGAAACCCAAAAGGAGCAAATGCGAGATTCTTTGAGTTCAAGCTCCAAAAAATCTAAGAACGATCTTAAAGGAAATTGAAATTAAAGATCTAACAGTCACTAAAATTGACGATTTTGTCAAATAATTAACTATTTCAAGTTTGACATTTCTAAGTATTAAACACAAACAAAATTAAAAGATATATTCGATAGCTATCAGAGGAACCTGATTGATAAATAGGCAATGCTCTCATTTTTTGAAAGACTAAAGGATGATGTCATAAGTTCATTATTCAAATCAGCATCACAGATCATATTGAATCAATATGATCGGCCAAGGGTGCTAGCTGGTTTTGAGCTCATACTCTTACATAAAGAACATATAAAAAAGGGTCTAGTACACAAGTTGTATCATGATAAAACAAGGCCCGAATAATATAAAATTTTCATTCCTGATATATATAGTCAGGCACTTGAAGAAACATGTAAATTCCAAAGAGTATTTGAATTCACCATATGAACAGTATGGAAAGAACATAATGTGTTCGAGTTCTATCCTTCTTATCAAATTTGGATGATGGATCCTTTGGTAAGGGAACCCCACTTTCAACATATCTCTTTCAATGAGAAGGAATATGACCTGAAAGATGAAAAGGAAATGGTTGCAATTGAATTCTTTGAATCCTAACACTAGCTTCTATGTGCTCAACAAGTTGTCAGAAAGCCCCTTATGAAATAAAGATCTTATCAAAACCAACCCTATATGAGCGAGAGGTAAGGATGATCATGGGGTCCCTTAACCTCCTTTGATGGGTGACCATTCCTATTGGAAATCTTAAGATGTAATTTTCTACACATGTAGTAGAGATTAGAGGCCCTGGATGTTGTTTCCTCTAGCGTGCCCTCCGACACTCAAGTCAGTGACTAGTCTGATTAATCTGAAGAGAAAATTAGAGTATAATCTTGTTGACTTTTTTCCTATAAAATTGCGTACATTAGTATGATGGAAGTTATCATTATTTGTAGAGGATTTATGGGGGGAAATGATGGTAATTTGGGCGAGTTAGTGCAATGATGGTTCATAACATGCTTTACACGTGTCGGTAACTGGTTAGACGAGTCACCCTTACAATAGTGATAAGGCTGCTACAGTACTAGCGAGGTCTGAGGAGCTTTGAAGGCTTTGGCTTGAGAGGTCATAATGACTGACATTGCATTAATGTTGATGGTGACTGGGTGATGAAGTGTGGGTGCTGACTGGTCATGCATTAAATGTGATGTGACTTTTGATAAGGTTGACAGGTCATTCCACTATTCAAGACATTTAGTGTCATGTCTGAGTAGGGAATGCCTTTTGTCTCGGATTTAGGCTTCTAGTAGATCCTAGGTCAAATATTCCTTTCGTCTCAGATTTGGGTCACGAGATAGGTTGGATGACTTTGCACCGGAGTTGTGGTCTCAGATGTATATGAGTTGGCCGACTAGTTATTACATGTGGCCGCTTTTTGTGGCTTCATTAGGCTTGATAATTTTCAGGGTATAACATTAGCCCCTTTTCACTTGAACTCGTGATGTCGAGTTCGGGAGAAAATGAACCATCTCATGTTTTCTAGATCTGGACCATACTTATTAGAAGATATGTGAAATGATGTTTCTGACATTAGCATAGATCATGTGGCAATTTTGATGGAGCGACACTTTGTTTGATGAGATCGTGATAGCCATCTGCTTTGCGCCATGTGTCAGCTCCTTTTGCTTATATATATCCGCTCATTTCCTTTCTACTTTGCAAACATTAGAAATCTTCCATTCTATCAGCGAGAGATGATCTTCTTCTTCCCGCATTTGTTGTCCTTTGGTCATTTTCTATGACTATTGCCTTCGTCTACCGTTGCACCCATTTCTCCTACAGGCTTTTAGGGCTCTATGGGTTTCTCTGCCACAACTAAAGTCGAACTCTATTACTTTTCTAGTGGCCTTCCTAGTCATCTGCCATCGTGTGAATGTGAGCCGATGCTAGCTATTTTGGCTTATCTTGTGTGCGCTAAGGCTGATAATAAGGAGGGTCATTTTTACTTGCAGACCGCTAGTGGTAGCCTCCTGGTTTTCAACATTCCTAAGATGAACAAGTGGTAGAGGGAGAATTTTTCTTCATCGTTGGTGCCGACCTGATTCTAGCTTGCCCCACATGGCCAAAAATCAAGAAAGAGTGTTTGAGCATAGAAAAGCTCTCGGATGTATAGGTGCAGGGCTTGGAGAGGGTACGAGCCTAGGGAGGATCTCAATGTTGGGAGAATCTATTTGACAACGTTGTCCTTAGAGCCACCGGCATATCCCATGTCCCCGTTAATGAAGAGGATTAGGCCCGAGCTACGATTCTGGAGATTGACGAGCAACTTGTAGATGATTCTCGGGTTGGCTCTCCTACTTTGCCTCAAAAACTTCTACGTGCCGAGCTAGAGGCAAGAGAGCTCTAGTATTTATGCTAGTAGCCCGCTGCTAAGATAATAGGCAAGCTCATTCTGAGTAAATCTACTTCCCAAGCTGAGGGGTCTAGGAGGAAGAAGAAGAAGAAGAAGACATCTTCTAAGGTTCTTCGCTGAGCCAAGAGCAGTGCATGAGAGCTCTTTGCTCTTAGAGATAAGGCAACTGAGGCAATGCCCAAGCAGGTTGAAGCTGCACTAGGGTAAAACTAGTGAGGTTTTGGCCCCACAAGCATTTCAAAATCCAATTGACATTATCAAGGTGGAGGGTAATTCTCGGCATCTATTTCATGAGCAGGAGGCTGAAGGAGAAGACATTCCTATCGTGAAGCTGATAGAAGGTTAGACTCTGACCAAGATCAGAGCCGAAGGAGGGGCACTTGCCTAGCTGGGAGAGGGCCTTCGATCATCTAGGTGACCTGAAAAAGAGCTGGCCATCGAGGAGCAAGTTGCTGAGATATAGGAGTCGGTTTCTAAGGAGCATTTAGTTCTTCTAGCTATTGCATAGGAGGTCATATAAGTGGCCCTTCCCTTATCGAATTGATGATCTTCCTTCTAGTACTTAGCAGGGGATGGGGCAAATTTGATAGGGCTTGCTAATTCCCATACTCGCTATAAGAGGGATGTTTGCGTCAAAAATTATTTTATTTGATAAACTCATTACAAATTATTTATCGAATACAATAAATTCAAAGAAACAAGCCTTTTTATAAGACCTTTTGTTACAAACAAATAACCTCTTAGAAATACACATAGAGGATGTTTATCACACACTGCTTGCGTGAGATCTTTACCTGTGCTGGGGGTGCATTAGCCCGTGCACGATCGAATCACAGATCCAAGTTGAATCGTGAAGAAGGCTTAAGGTCAATGTTTCATTTTAGAAACAAGAACAGAAGTGAATATCTCAGCAAAGTAAGATAAAATACTCTTCTCAAGATCAAGTCAAATCTTAGATCTCGAGGAAACTCTGAAGGCTCTTGGAAGTGCTTGAAAATAATAAAGACTCTCTCTCTTGCTCAAAATTCACCAAAATCTCAAGTCTCTACCTAAAATCTGCTTCCTCTCGTGCATATGGGTGTTAGGGAGGTATTTATAGCCTCTAAAAGCTGTTATTGAAGACAGGGAGTCGAAATAATCTTCATATGATGAGCTCTATTTCCGAGACAGTGTCCACTATCTCGAAAGAAGGGACTGCTCCTGCCTATTTTATAACTGACATCCCACTTTTAAATACCATGATTTCTGTAGTTATGGGCAGATCCTCCGTTTGTAACGGGCCTCCCACATTCACACACAATTTCTAGCAGTTATGAAGCCATGTGGACCGCATGAAACTTGAGAAAACCATCAAAAACAATGTTACACTATCTCTAGTTTTCGAGACAGTTTTCGTGTCTCAGAAATAGTATATTGTCTTGTAGTTTCCGAGACAGTGTTTACTGTCTCGGAAACTGTAAGCTTTAGAAATCCATTGTCTTTGGTATTTTGCCTCTAACTCTCTCGTTCGGCCTTCGAATGAGATAATTCAAGATGCATCAAAAAGCTGGAGAAGAGACCTACAACTTTTGTTTTTTGAGATTTTTCAGATTTGATGTGAATCATGATCAAAATTTTAGTTCTTGTGCGAGATAGTCAGGGTGTCTCGCACCCGCGAGATAGTTTGTACTACCTTCGGTATTTTGCCTCTAACTCTCTCGTATGACCTCAGAATAAGGTGATTCAAGATGCATTAGAAAGCTAGAGAAGAGATCTACAACTTTTTATAGGTGAGACACACATGGTATGGGAGAGATACTCGTGGTGCTTCATCCTTTGTGGGCAAAACACAACTCCTGGTTGAGTCGTTTCTTCATTGTTTTATCATTCCATTGACTCGTATGCTTCGCCGATTCGCTTCATGCACTTGTTAGCTTCCCTACAGTATTAAGTGATCCTTCTTGACTTGGATAATAACGTTCATCAACTTTTCTCCATCTCGATCTGCGTGCTGGAACCTATAGGCAATTTTTGAAGCCTACAAGGGAGTTGGAGGAGGAGCACTTATTTGTTCCTGAGCACGGAATGGACTCTAGAGGGATGGTCTTGGAGTTCAGAGCTGATCAAGCTAATGTTGTTGAGCAATTCCTTCTTCCGAATGATGAGACATTGTTAAGGGAGACTCCAGACGTCAACCTCCACCAGGCTCTTAGGAGTTACCTCACTTGAGGAGCTCTTAAGAAGTTCAAGTTCTTTCACTGGATCGAAATATATCAGG
The DNA here is from genome assembly GCA_022839385.1 of Asparagus kiusianus. Classification (NCBI taxonomy): domain Eukaryota; kingdom Viridiplantae; phylum Streptophyta; class Magnoliopsida; order Asparagales; family Asparagaceae; genus Asparagus; species Asparagus kiusianus. The sequence continues at coordinate 78,998 of BQKN01062278.1, forward strand.
ACCTCTTCCATAAGCTCCGGGTAGAACTAGAGGCACACAAGGAAGTTCAGAAGATGGCCAAACTATTGGCTGCTTCGAAAGGGAGTGAGCTTAACGAGCTTAAGACGAGCCAAACTGTTAATGTCGTGAAATTAGGTAAGAAAGGTAATGATGATCTTGGGGTCCTTTAACCTCCTTTGATGATTTATTGCTCCTATTAGAGATCTTGAGCTATAATTCCCTAGAAAGATAGCAGAGATTAGAGGCTCCAGAGGTTGTTTCCTCCGACATGCCCTTCAATGCTTAAGTCAGTACCGATCTGATTAATTTAACGAGAAAAATAGAGTATTGTCTTGTTGACTTTTGTGTGTTAATTAAGTACCATAATATGGTGGAAGTTATCATTATTTATAGAGGATTTACGGGGCACATAGGTAATTTGGCTAGGTTTGTGTAGTGATGGGTCAGACCATGCTTTACACATGTTGGCAACTGATTGGACAAGTCTCCCTTGCAACAATGATGAGGTTGCTAAAGTACTAGCGCGATCCAAGGAGATTTGAAGGCTCTAGATCGTGAGGTCATAATGACTATCATTATATTAATGTTGATGGCAACTTGGTGGAAAAGTGTGGGCGATGATTGGTCATGCATTAAATGCGATATGAATTTTGATAAAGTTAACATGTCATTCTACTGTTCAAAAAACTCAGTGTTAGATCTAAGTGGTGAACGCTTTTCATCTTGGTTTTGGGCTTTTAGAAAATCCTAGGTCAAATATGCCTTTCATCTTGGACTTGGGTCATGAGATAGGTCAACTAACTCCGCACCTAGGTCATGCTTGTAGGCGTTAAAAATTACATATAGGTTCCCACACATAGTTTGAAATAAAACAAATTCTAGAAACACCATCATGAGATTATTCGATGCTAAGACGAAATAATAAAATGCATAAAGCGAGCCAGTGAAATGTACAAACCCATGAAATGACAGAACAAGACCAAACCAAGACATAGTCACTTGAAATCGCATCAAAGCGAGCCGCCGGTGTGCGAGTTACATCAAAGTGACCCACACCCGTGCGGGTCATGTTGATGTGACCTGCTTCTGTGCGGGTCACCTTAATGTTACCCGCACACCCGAGGGTCACATTGAACTGACTCGCACCCTGGTTCCCGAAAACACGTATTTCGATGTTTTCTCAGAATTTGTTTGTTCCAAAGCCTCCCAACTACTTGGATATCATCCCTAAATATGGTTAGGCTATTATTAACTAAAGATGAGGCCAAATCACTTGTTCTTATCTAAAATTACTATAACTGAAGCCTATAAATACATGCCTAGGATCCTATATGCAGGGGATCTAAAATTCAAAAAAAGGACGAGGTGTTATTGGTTTGGAGAGTGAATCCCATGAATTTTAGAGGAGTGTAGGCGTCAAAAATTACCTATAGAGTATTACACATAGCTCTAGCTAAAGAGAAGGCGATAAAGGTCATTATCTAAGTTATAAAGGATCATCCAAAACCAAAGATCAACTAGGGAACGTACAAAAAGCGCATCACACAAGTTTCAAGGTATAAAAGATATCTCAGAAACTATGAGAAGACTCATAGTTTTCGAGACAGCTACGGCTGTCAGAAACTATGAAGGCAAATCATAGTTTTTGAGACACTCGCGACTGTCTCAGAAGCTATGAAGACAAAATGTAGTTTTCGTGACACTTGCGACTATCTCGAAAGCTAAAATGGACTTGGCGATGGTCTTCTCGAGTTTTGTACGGTCCACGTGGCTTCATAACTACTGGAAATCATCCATGAACGTGGAGAACCGTTCCACGTAAAAATTACACCCATAACTGCTAGAATAATGGCATTAAGGTGTAGTGGAAGCAGTTACAAAACTGCCAGAATTGAGTACTGTTTCCAAGATAGCCGTGTAGGCATCAAAAAATACCTATAAATTCCTACAAATAGTTCAAGACCAAACGAAGACAATGGGCGTCATCATCCAAGTTGAGGAAGATTATCCGAACTAAAGGGGATCATTCGATGCCGAAGAGAAGCTAATAAGCACATGAAGCGAGCTCACGAAGCATACAAGTCAACAGAACGATAATACAAGTTCGAAAAACACCAAAAAGCCAAAGGAGACTCACACGCGCGGGTCACCCTATGGTGACCCGCATAGGTGCGAGTCACCAATTGGTGACCCGCATGCGTGCGGCTCACTAGTTGGTGACCCGCATGAGTGCGGGTCACTAGTTGGTGACCTGTACGAGTGCGGGTCACCAAGAGGTGACCCACACGAGTGTGGGTCACCAAGAGCCGTCTCGCACAGTTAATTCCCGAAACGCATTTTTGACGGCTTTATTGATATTTTTTAGGATTTGTTCATTCCAGAGCATCCCAACTGACTTGATATCATATACAAATATGGTTAGGTCATTGTTAACTGAATATATGGCCAAATCCTTCATTCTCATCCAAATAACCACATCCAAGACCCTATAAATACAAGCCTAGGGCCCCCATTTTCTGGGGTTGGAATTTTATCAAAGAGGAGGAAGTGCTGCCGAATTAGAGAGTGCATTCCACAAAATTTTAGAGAGGGTTAGCTAGATCCTGGCGACCTTCGGTATAAAGAAGAAGTAATTCGAAGGATCTGAAGCCATTTTTCATCATTCCTTGAGATCAGGCTTAGACTTATCTCGAGAAGAGTAGTGATCTCGCTTGGTTGAGATCATTTACTCTAGCAATTACTTCCTTGGTGAAGTAAGAGCTTTAACCAATCTTCCGTCAATCGAATCTGATCCGAGGTGGTCCACGGATAAACCCCGGTACCGACAAAGATCCTATGCAAATAATAGACGATAAACATCTATTGTGTGTAGTTTGCAAGAAAGTTGTAATAAATTTTTACTGTGTAAAAGTCTTATAAAAAGACTATTTTTTTGAATTTATTATAACGCCCAAAGTGTAATGAATTCGTCAATGAGAACAACTTTCAGCCTAAACACGTTGGCGATAATAGTGGGAGCCAACAACCTCTCTACCGAGGCTATAGTGTCACAACCTTAGATTCGCATCCTGATTGAAGTAGAGTTCAATCAACAGAAGTACGAGGAATACATATCATCCTTCTCCAGATCCGACTCTCCTCATAAGTGCAGGAAGGTCTTCTCCTCCAGGAAGGTCCGCTGGTCTTCAGATTTGAAGATCCAAGAAGATGATCCACGCCCCGTAGCTGCTGTAGTTGTGTCCCGCAACACCCCTCCGGCGTCCGATGAAGTCGAAGTTGCGGATCTGAACTCCTCAACCAAGGAGATAGCCATCGGAGACGTGTCGACTTTGTCAAGTACACGCGAATTATATGCATCAACCCCTGGAGCATCTACACCCTTCGACTATGTCATGACCTTTCGAGACTTGGGGAATGAACATTGTTGGTCCTATTTTTCCTTCATCAACCAAAGGTGACAGATTCATCCTAGTGATTACCGATTACTTCTCCAAATGGGCTGAAACGATTCTGCTCAAAGAAGCGAAGATGAGCAACATCGTCACATTCATCAAGCACCATGTCATCTACTGATGTGGTGTCCCAAGATGTATCATACATGACAAAGGTCCTCAGTTTGTCAGCAATACCTTCATCAAGTTTTGCAAGAAGTTCAAAATTCAAGACGTCTCGTCGACAGCTTACAATCCCATAGCGAACGGGTTGACTGAAGCCTTTAACAAAACTATCATAAAGTTTTTGTCAAAACTCGTGAAGACTAATAAACAATATTAGGATGATAAACTCGACGAAGCTCTATGGGCCTATCGCACTACAGTTCGCACACCTACTGGAGTGACCCCGTATTCTCTGGTATACGGGTGTGAAGCTGTTCTCTCCTTAAAAATTCAAATTCTATCTCTTCGGACCGCTCTTACAATGGAGATGATGATAGAGGAACAACATCAGAAACATCTTGAAGAACTTGAAGTGTTTGACGATAAGCGCTTAGAAGCTCAACAGCACATTGAATTCTACCAGGCATAATTTCCCAGGCTTTTGACAAGAAGGTCCGACAATGGAGTTTTAAGGAAGGAGACTTGGTTTTAGCCGTCCGGCGGCCAATGATCCTTAATTCTAAGAAGAAAGGAAAGTTTGAACCCAAATAGGAAGGACCGTTTGTGGTAGAGATAGTCTATTCAAATGGCGTATATCGCCTTATTACCCAAGAAGGCACCCGACTTATGATGCCGATAAATGGGAAGTTCATAAAAAAGTACTATCCTTAGTACATTCAGGATAACCCATCTAACGAAAAATTCCCAGAAGAATACTACGTGTGGTATTCTTAGGGATAACCCGATCACTACAAAAGTGATAAATAACAAATCCTCAAGATTGAAACATATCTCGTTGCTGAGATCAATTTCACCAACTTCTATGTATATGTTGTTGAGATGAGATTCGATCACACCACAAATTAACATTTCCTCACGAAACCCCCACTGGTGTTTGATAATTCACAATCTTCCACCATAAGGTCCCCCACTGATCAAATCAATTGACGATGGGCCTACCAAAATTCTTATCAGTTAAATCAGTTTAAACTTTCGCCGTGTTTGTGCACTTAACACTCACGTTGTTAAAGTCCTAACACGACGCTCAAATATTCTATCCGCCAATCTTTGGCAATTTTCAAACTTTTCGTGTTAAGTCCTTATCGCTTAATACCGGAATCCCCTATCAAGTGGCTAGTACGAGTCAGCATTCTCACTATCATTTGTACTCCACTCACACTGTTTACTTGGTCAAACCTATAAAAGTTAGGACCAAAATCAAAATCCCCCTCTCGTTCATGGTCCATGAACGAGAGGTCCACTTTTAAATTGAGCGATCAAACCTATAAAAGTTAGGGTTGAGATCTGAATTTCACCTTGATAAATGAGAAACTTCTTTTTAAATTAAGTAACCAATCCTATAAAAGTTAGGATTAGTTCAATCTTCCCGATTCTCAGATTGGAGATCCCACTTTGAGTTTTCTTCACAACTGGAGATAAAATATAAAATTCTTCCTCTTCACTTTTGGGGGATAGAATATAAAATTCTTCCCCTCCTATTTTTGGTTCCTTTTTACCCTAAAAGAAGACCTGGAAATAGAATATAAAATTCTTCCTATTCATCATCGAGTTTGCCTTCACCCTAAGAAAAGACACAATAATTAACTCCTAATCCTTGTCTTACACGTACGAGGAATTTTATCATGAATCCTAAGTAGGGATAAGTCAACCTAACACACGTTGTCGGTTTAGTCTTTCACCGAGTGAAAAAATACCAGAATCCAAGTCTAGGGAATTTTATCCCAAAGCCTAAGTAGGGATAAGTTAGCGTCTAACACGCGCTGCCGGTTATTCTTTTACCATGAGAAAGATGACAGTCCACATATTCAACATCGTGGTAGACTGTTATTAATAACGCTAAAATCCTAGTCTTACACGGATGGGGAATTTTATCCTAACTCCTAAATAGAGATAAATCTACGCCTAATACACGTTGCCGGGTAGTATATTCCCGCCAAAATTGCTAAGTCTAAAAGAATTTATTCTTTTAGCACAACATTATGTGTGAAGCGGACTTATATAATTCATATGCTAGCCTAATTCAAACGGTAATCAGTAAAGACACATCAAATGCGTTAATAACTGAGGGTTTGCCAAAAATCCTATAAATATTATGGTTGCTTATTCCAAATAGAATAAGAAATTATAATAAAAGAGATATAATAAAAAGAAGAAAATATATTCTATTAATAAGAATTGAGTCTGTAGATACAAGAATGAAGCAATCAGCCTACATTGAGCTTATGACTACGGACCTGCTGTTCTAATTTAGACAACTCCTCCGCATAGGCTTGTTCGAACTCGCTCTGAAGCGTGACCTTCATTGACTCTTCATCAGCAGCCAATACCTTCGCGGCTTCTGCTTTCATAATGACCATCTTCTCTTTGGAGAGTGCCAATTACATGGACATTACTTCTCGAGCGTGCTCCGCGTGGACCTTCGTCATCTTCAAAGTAGCTTGAGCATCATTTGCTGCTTTAAGTTCCAGGTCGAGTTGCACTATTGTAGCTTTGCCTGACTCAAGAGAAGAATCGATGTTGTGAAGGGTAGCTGATTTATCAGTAAAAGTTGCTTCCATTTGATGAACAAGACCCACTTCTTCCCGAATCTTAAAATCAGAAAATGCTTGATCTTCGTGCCATGCTTGCGACCTGGCTTCCATCTAAGCAGACACGTATGAAGAGACACTAGCAGTTTGGAATTCATTCATCTTTTCAAGCTCACGCTCAAGACGATCCAAGTCTACTGTAATAACATCTGCCAGATCTAAATATCCTTGACTCCTCAGGATGGTCACTTGATGATCAAGATATGACTTGAAGAGATCAATAGAAAGCCCGTTGTGGAGAAGATTGTCAACTATCTCGTTCACGAATGAGAAGAAAGAACGAACTTCTATGCGGAGCAGGATTTTATATGGGTCATTATTGGATAGCAGCACCTTGACAAGATCATAAAGCTGAGCTGAAAGCCCTATAAAGAAAAGAAAAGTGAATATTTGGGAATATTGGTCTGAATATTTTCAAGGTAAATGTCGGAATAGAACTCACCAATGTCGACTGAGGTTTCTTCAATTCGACGCTCCGCACTCAGTCTTGCTTGCCTGGCTTCATGAATCGTTGGAGTTATTACGGGCGTAATAGTCATTGATGTACCAACTTCTTCAGTTGGTCTCGTGACTTGTTCAACCGGATTGATCCCCGCAGTTATAGTGGCTACTACAATCGTCAAGCTCAAAGGAATGTTGGGCTGAGGTTAGGGAAATGACGACTGAGCTTCGATGATGGTTCCTGCCAATAGCAAGAAATCAAGACCCTCAGATTTATCAGGCATCCCAACAATAGTAGTTGTATTAGTCTCAACGACTGGTCCTACAATTAAATTCCCTTATGAGTAAGAGAAAACCAATAAACAAATAATTACAATAGGAGAATGAAGCACATACCTGTAGAGGAACCAACTTCGATAGTTGGCTCAGTAGCCTTGTGAATTGGTTCGATGACTTTGCGACGGGTTTGTTCTAACAACATGTCGTCAAGTAGCCTATCGTCGGATCCCGAAGGGTCTTGTCTTGGATCAGATGAAGGTGTGACCAACGTTTCAAAGGCTGCATCTTGAAAGGTTTCTTCATCATCTGAATCCTCCATCAAAATATAACCGGAAGAGTCTAAGTGTTAAAACACGAAAAGAAAAGTTGAGAATTGACAACAGATAGGAATTAGACTTACCTCTGGTAGTGGTAGCAGGCTCCACAATCCCAGCACCTATGCTCGCTTCTTGTAATTTTTCTAAAAGAGCTAGAAGCATGGAAACAATTAGGGGAGGCACAAATTCTGGATCGATCAATTCCCAAAATCACCATTTGAAAGGTGTACTACTGGTGTTAGATATACCTGGGCTAGTTATCGTTGTGGATGGACCAGGTCCTATACTGGCACCTTCGTCGGTTTCAACGGCTGCACCCACTTCAACACCCGCGGGCTCCTCGACCATAGCTTCATGCACTTGTTGTGAGAAGCAGGGCCCTTTGAAAAAATCAAAATCAAGAGAAAGAGGGTTGTAGGGGGTTTCACCTTCTTCATGACCCCCTAAAATACAAAATTTGATAAGTCTGAGATCTAATAAGTAAAAGAATCAAAAGACCATGAAGGGTTGAAGCGTCACCTTCTTCGCCGATAGGCGCGTCGCCAAATGGTTCTGTCTTGGGAACCGACGGCTCGACATGTCATCTAAAAATTACTTTCTGATGCTTGGGGGTCAAGCCTCTTCGGGATCCATAGGCCTAACCAGTTCAGACTTAGCACGCAGCTTAGTTTGCAATTCAGACTGGGTCGCGGTCCGAGATCAGGTGCGAGTGACAGGGTGGGCTCTCTCTTCTTCTTCCTTGGAAGATGCACCTGGAAGTTCAACAATCATTTTGTGAGGATAAGTGGGCAAAACGTTCCACCTCTTTCAAGCCTTAAGTCGACAAGTTCGATCGGCAGTTAACAAATCTAATAGTTCTTTGTAAGAGGATTCTGATAAACCTATGCTGAATTCCTCTTCATCGCTACCCGCTGTTGTGCCCTCATCACCTATGATTTCTTCTTCTGAAGTCTCCTTATCAGAAGGGAAGGACTCCTCCTCTTCCTTTACTATCCGCTTCCCTTTACCAGAAAGGCCAGCGGGTTCTTTGCCGCGTCTTTTTTGTCGCTGAATGTTTTCCTGAACTATCTTGTCAGTGATTCGGGACGCGGCTTTGGCCGCTAACTCTGCGATTAACCTCACTTGAACAGGATCATTAGCTACTGTCAATCACCTGTAGCATAAATATGTTAGCTCTAACCGGTGTTCAGCACCCGGGAGACTGAGCTTAGCAGCGGTACAGCCCGTTAAGTTCCATAACCAAGCTCGAGCATCGTCTACCAGTCCGCCATGAGGCCGGAGCTGTCGGTTCGGATTTTCGATGTAGAATTGATCATATCTAAATTGGCGAGCGAATCGGCATGACAAGTAAGGCTCTAAGTAGCAAAGATTCTTCACCCAGAAAATGAGATGGCCCAGCTTTATGTTCATTAGCCATCTTAAGCAGCCGACATCAAGGGAAGTTCGATTCATCCTAGGCATCTCTTCATCAGCCAACAATCCACCATTGCAACCAAAAAAATAGAAGAAAGCACGGGGAGAACACCCAACCCTTATGGATATGCAAGCTCTTCCTCACTTCCGAGAGGCTCCACGCTTTCCACTTACACCCTTCAAGCAATCGTAACAAGGGAGTGGATAAGTTCACATCTATCAAGGCCGACATTAGGTTAGGATCGTGAAGAACCAGCCACGCCATCAAATAACTATAAGGGAGCTCAGGTTTTGCCATGGGGATCTTAGCAGACGGCACATCTTCATCTTGGGTGAAGGTAGTAACTACCGGATGAAGCCCGCGATGAATGTTGGCAACCAACGCCGAAAGAAGGGATATATTTTTCCCATGGGCTAGCTGGACGACCAGGAATAATACCTCTATTGGCAGGACATCAGAGGTCTGGTATAGCACCACGTATTTCTTCAACCAAATCGTGAGGTAGTCGGCCAATAGGATCATGGGTCGGATGGGCTTCTGTGCGCACCAAAGGAAGGTCTTAAACTTGGTCCCCACAAGGAATTTACCCTCAGCACTTGTGTTGGTATAAGAGCGGGCACCAGACCTTTCAATCAGCTCATTGATATCTGAAGGATTTAAATACTTTAGCCCACAAACGGCTTCATTAGATTTATCCAGGTTCTTGAATAAATAACTAGAGAACTGCTTCAGTCTTATCTGAGAAGATTTCTTCTTTGCTATCGGGCTGACTATTGCGAGGGCTATCTGATAGTGATACGTAAGCTCCCATAAGGTGTTAAATAGAGCAGGCATGTGGGCCTTCAATTGGTCCAGCTCCCGGTTAGAAGGAAAGTACTCTTGATACAACACGTCACCTATTAGCAATCCAAAGACTTTGTGCATCTCGTGGAGGGGTAGTCCCAACTCCCCGTTCCTGGTTAGAAAAGTATTCGTGTCCGAATTATAAAGTTCTACCAGTGCAAAGAAATGGTGAACACTGATCGGTAGCCTATATTTAGTGGCACGGACAGCTTCATACAATCCAATTTCCCTCAGCTCAGCGTCCCATCAATTAAGAACAAAGTTCATCATCTTTGTCCACCAGAGCTTATCCAAAGAGTGAGACCAACCATAACATATGTGACCATCGGCAGGTAACTCCCATCCTAACAGAGCAAGCCGATTCTTTACAATACGAGCAGTTGTAGGCAACTCCCCTCGAGGTGGCTCGTCTAGTCCCAGCACACCGGGATGTAATCCTATAATATAGGTCCTGTTGCTCGAGCCTGGGAGTGCTTGACTGGTGACATATTCGTAGTGAACATTAGTATGTTCCTCAGTCAGGTTCCATGACATCTCTCGCGTCATTGCTTGCCTCCGCAATTTAGTCAGCGAGCAATGACGAGGGATTGTAAGGAGGTATAAATAGCCTATTGTATCCCTATATAACCACAACTCATCTTTGAGGGATACGGCAGTCGAATCTTCATCGAAGTCCCCAAATAGGTAATCTGTCTTTCTTAGATGTTAAGTGGAATCCGTATTCTCTACAAGTGATGCATTGGTAATTAGCTGACATAAGGTATGATGATGTCCCTTTCACACCAATTGAGAAAATTCCTTAGGAATGTCCGAAGCAAATTGAGGAGTTGGCGGGATGAATGTTGGGTCGTCAATGGTGGCATAATACTCACCCCTGCGGCCATCTATCTCAAAAGGGGGAAGTGCAGTCGCAGGGTATTCAACTGAGACAAATAACTTGTGTTTGTTAAACACAGCTGCAAGAATGTGTTAAGGCAATACAAGACATTGAACTCATCTCACGAGTCCATGAGATAGAGTCATTACCTTGTAATTGACGAGACGATTTCAACCGTATCACGTACACGTAGGATAACATATATTGTCACACAAATAGCGTGATGATATACCCCGTCCTACGAAATGTGATACAATATAAAGTCACCCCTTTATTGCCTTAAGACGCGTTTTGACCAAGCAAAACACATATGTGAAGCGTCAACCCTCACGAAGGAGGATATCAGCTCTTCCCAATTGCCTCACCAAAGAGAACAAAGTAGGGATACAATATGTAACATGATATGCTAATATTAAATTCACAAGCATAAAATGATAAAAGTTTACCTGCGAAAGACAGAGGCTCCCTCTCATGTGACTCAGCAGCTGAGCAACCCCTCGGGATGCGCGATCTCCTCGTCAACATAGCTAATATGTAGTGAAGATTAACAATTCAATTAAATCAAGAATCAAGATACGTAAATGGGGAATTAAAAGGCAAAGAAAATAAATATATGAAGCTAGGGTGACAAATTCGATTCTCGACCAATACACAAGCTAAGAGTTTGGATGTTTTTCTCTCAGAAGCCAAGTTTCAACACTTATGCGAATATCGACATTAAGTCACACACACAATCAAACTATAAGCAAGGCAAAAGTTTCGGCCATGCTTAAGCAATCAATAGAGTGGTTCTTCAGTCGTGAATTCGATGTTAAAATCAAGTCCAGACAATTTCCAACAATTCAAGGGTTTTGGCTATGCATGAATTCAAACTCAGGAATCAACGCATCGATGCCCCTTCAAACCAAAAAAATTAATTCAGTTCTCATTCCAAATCAAGTTGCATATATGCTACGGGTGGTGGAGAAAATCCAACAATCCAGCAAAGGGTCTGGTAGCCCAAAACAAGAGAATCGACCATGAAGGATTGAAGTTCAAGTGGATGACTAGGCAACAATCGAAGTTCAATACAAGCCTGAGAACCAGAATCAGTCCTACCCCACTATCAACTCTGACTTGATTCTAACACAAAATCAAGGGCTAGGGAAGATCAGAGAATTTGATCAGCAGGGTTCGGTTCTTGTTCAAGGTTGAAAGCATGATTCCCACACAAAAGTTTGATTCACATCTAAGCTCAAGACCTCTTCATAACTGAGCATACGAGTTGGAGTTCAGTTGAAATTGAAGATAAAACTTACCTGAATCAAAGGAGAACAAGCTAAGCAAGGAAGAACCACCACGAGAATGTCTCTAAACTTGGTATTTGAAGGTAATCGAAACCCTAGCTCTCTGAGTTGAGGTCTGGCCGAAATCAAAGAATTAAAGAGGGGATTTAAAGGAGCTTGGAAGAGTTTAGATCTTGGGGGAGTTCTTAGAGGAGGAGAGTTCTAAGAACTTGAGGAGCTTGAGAGAATATGAAGAGGACTTAGAAGAGAATCGGAGTTTTAAACAAGTCACGAACCGCCCCTCATGACTGCCCTAGACACCGCTTAGTGCGGGTCACTATGAGCTGACCCGCACTCATGCGGGTCACCATGAGCTGACCTACCCTCATGCGGGTCACATAGAGCTGGCCCGCGGTTATTTTTCATGGTACTTTTACCCCTTTTCATCTACTTTTGATGAATTCGAGACTTGTATTCATACTCCAATAGGTATTCGAGTCTAAACTGTTTTCCACCCTTAACAGGAAGTTTCTAGTGAATCTTACATGTAATATTCTTAAGGATAACCCGGTAACCTCCAACGGGTACATGAGGCTAAACTAATTCCCGAAACCCCCAAGAGTATATGAGTATAAACTAGTCCTTCCCGCTCTAACGCCTTAAGAGCTGAAACTGTATAGACCCTAGTAGACGTATGAGTATAAACTATGTTAACACCGGTCAACGCGTTATAATGAAAGTTAACTCCGGTCAGCGTATTAATGATTTTTGCAAAAATAAGGCTTATTTGTGTACACACTCCAACAAAGGTCAACGTCGGTCAACACGTTAATAATTCTGCCAAAACAAGGCTCGGGATGATATTTCAGATGAAAGAATTATTCTAGGTAATTCGATCGTATTCAGATGCAAATTTCCATTGAAGATGATCTGTTCAGGAGTCGGTTCAATGACAGGAACTAATTCAGATATTAACGCATCAGTCCCAGTTTGATATTTTGACAACTGTCAGACGATGAACATAGTACCATTAGAATTTTAGCTATTCGATGAAATACTGAATAGACTGAGAGATAAAGAAATCCAAAAAAGTTGAAGATTGGGCGTATCATATCTAAAATATTCCAGACTCCTCTATAAAAGAATTAGGCTAAAACACTTTGGAGGTGGTATCTGTAGGCGTTAAAAAATACCTACAAATTCCTACAAATAGTTTGAGACTAAACGAAGACGATGAACATCATCATCCAAGTCGAGGAAGATTATCCAAACTAAAGGGGATCATCCGATGCTGAAGAGAAGCTAATGAGCGCACGAAGCGAGCTCACGAAGCGTACAAGTCAACAGAACGACAATACAAGTTCGGGAAACGCCAAAAAGCCAAATGAGACTCACACGCGCAGGTTACCCTATTGTAACCCACACAAGTATGGGTCACCAAGAGGTGACCCGCATGAGTGCGTGTCACCAAGAACCGTCCCGCACAATTAGTCCCGAAACGCGTTTTTGACGAGTTTGTTGATATTTTTCGGGATTTGTTTATTCCAGAACGTCCCAACTGACTTGATATCATATCCAAATGTGGTTAGCCCATTGTTAACTAAAGATGTGACCAAATCCTTCATTCTCATCTAAATAATCACATCCAAGGCCCTATAAATACAAACCTAGGGCCCCTATTTCCCGGGGCTGGAATTTTATCAAAGAGGAGGAAGTGTTGACGAATTAGACAGTGCATTCCACAAAATTTTAGAGAGGGTTAGCTAGATCCCGGTGACCTTCGGCATAAAGAAGGTGTAATTTGAAGGATCTGAAGCCCTTTTTCATCATTCTTTGAGATCAGGCTTAGACTTGATCTTGAGAGGAGTAGTGATCTCGCTTGGTCAAGATCATTTACTTCAGAAAATACTTCCTTAGTGAAGTAAGATCTTTAAACAATCTTCTATCAACCGGATACGATCCAAGGTGGTCCAAGGATGAACCCCGGCTCCGGCAAAGATCCTACGTAAACAATAGGCGATAAACATCTATTGTGTGTAGTTTAAAAGAAAGTTGTAATAAATTTTCATTGTGTAAAAGTCTTATAAAAAGACCATTTCTTTTGAATTTATTGTAACACCCAAAGTGTAATGAATTCGTCAATGAGAACAACTTTTACCCCAAACAAGCCGCGAGTGTCTCAAAAACATAGGTTCTTCGACGCAACTTCTTTTTAACTCCAGACTTTAGTTACGTCTCCTATGAGCTATAAATACCTTCCTAGGGCCATTACTGATGGGACGGAGTATTTTTGAATAGAATAGAGAAGAGATTTGAACGTTCTAAGTAAGAGAGGGAGAGAGTCTTCATCACATGCAAGCCTTTCAGAGTTCCTGCGATTCCTTAAGATTTAAGCTTTGACTTAATCTCGAGAAGAGTGTTCTATCTTATTTTACTAAGATATTCACTTCTGTCTTTTGTTTCTAAAATAAAACATCTACCTTAAGCTTTCTTCATGGTTCAACTTGGATCTGTGATTCAGTCGTCCACGGGCTAACACACCCTCGGCAAAGGCAAAGATCTCATGCAAGCAATGATCCAACATGATCCTGCGTGTGTTTTTTGGGAACACTCTTAAGTTAATTTTGTTGTAAAGAGTAGTATTACAAAGCACAAAGCTCACTCTTTTGTATTCGTTGTAATTGGTTTTTAAATCGATAAACCGTTATAATGAATTTTGTAATAAAATTTGTTTCCGACACAAATAGGTTAGCGACCACAGTGGGAGCCATCAGTTTTACTGTCGAGACCATCGTGTCATAGACGATCAAGATACCGTTTGAATCCATGATCAAATACGAGTTCGACCAAGCAAAGTTTGAGGAGTATCTATCATCCTTATCTTAAAGATCTTCCCCACCTTGAAAATGCAGGAAGATTTTATCTTTGAAGAAGGTTTTCCAGTCTTTAACTCTAATGAAGGCTATGGGAGAAGAATCTCACTCGATTGTTGTTGAGGCTTTCCCTCACAATGCTTCTCTAGCAATCAACAAGGACGGAACTTCTGCTCACAATGGTCCACCGGCATTGATGAAGAAGGCTCGTTAGAGACAACATCAGCATCGTGCTCGTCAAATGGCTAAACCCTTAGAACAAGTCGACGGAGTTTACTACTACACAGATCTAGAGTCAAGAAAACAATGAGTGGTCCAGTTGCCTCAATGACAAACCACTCGTATTTCTGCTAAGTTAATGGTGGAGGAATAGGTTCTCATCAAAAGTGCCCGTTCGACCCTTAAAGAATGCAGTCAAAAGCATCGTGTGAATGCCACTCGTGCTCGTGCCCCTGTGCAACAAACGCAAGAAGGGAAGAAGGAAATGGTGTCTAAAGAATCACAGAGAACTCGCAAAGTTTGGACCCTAAATTCTGAACTTGTGTGAAAATTAGAATCGCGGGATACTTCCTTCATCCGAGACACTTGCGAGTGTCTCGGACAAAGGGACCTTATCCAAGACACTAGCAGTTGTCTCAAAAAAGGAAGCCATATCCGAGACACACGCACGTGTCTCGGATAAAGGCTATCTCCCGAGGGCTTTCCTTTGACTCCATCGACGTCTGCTCCTTGCTCGTCTGTTGCAACAATATCCGTTACACTACTAGTGAAGCCATGGGTCAGTTTTAACCGATCAAAATCTAAGATCATAATGGCGGATCGCCTTAGTCTTTTGCACGAGGATCGAGGAAAAGCTCCATTCAAAGAACACTTAGGTCCGGTGAATAAATCCCAAGTGACTTCTCACACATGGGGTTCTTTGTGTCCTCCCACCAAGTCAAAGCAATCCCAGGAAGAGAAAATTCTAATTTCCACACGCTTGGGAGTTTGTATCGGAACTCAGGCGCCTGTTAAGATTTTGCACCCGTAGGGGGGTAGTTCTAAACGTGTGACTCCTGATATGATCTTGGATCACTCAAAGGCGATGGCAAGTCATCTTGAGAATGTCAACAAGGCCCAACCACACCAACAGTCGATAGGTTGCTCCAGTCATCTTACCGACGAGTTGTACTATCAGGCTAGAAGTAAGAATAAGTCTTGAAAGAGAAATGTTTGAGAAATGATTCCTCATCGTGCATGTGAGAGGCTCATCAAAATAGTGTTGTCTGAATGTAGCTGCTCCAAAACCTCACCACCAAGAGTCTCTGTATTCCAAAGACTTTCTACTGAAATGTCAAAGCCTAAGCCGAGGCATTTTCACAAGAGAAGATTTGACGTTCAAGATAATGAGCTTCCAGAGGTCACCATTAACATGACGGAGAGAGGAAAACGACATTCAACCAACCCTAACCCTGATTTTTCTCCAGGAGGGAGAGTTGATCAGGGCCTCTCTCAAAGAATGTCATGGCTACAGCCAAGGGCCACTGAACGTAGAGATTATAGAAGAATGCATGAAGGGTTGTCTTCAGATGAGGAGCTCTCAGATACTTGCTCTGTAGTTGCCTCCGATGACAAATGTCTAGTGTAGGACAGGCCAGAGAGGCATTCACCATTACACCTGATCAATTAGCTCAAATGCTGTAAGAAGCTCTGGCTAAGCAGCAAGAAGAAATCAGAGCTGAGATGAGAATGCAAATGGAGTTGACTATGCAGCAGATGAGAGAATTACAAACTCAATAATCTCCTCAACAGCCTGAATCAAGTCAACGGGTTGAGTCTAGACAGCATAACATTGTGCCAGTTCGAACGAATATAGTCGACAGTGATTCAGAAGTAGACGAGCACATCATGGCTAATCATTCCCCCAATGATAATAACGCTAGGGGTGGTCCAGTTGAACCTCCTCAACACCCCCAAAGAAAAGTACGAGAGAGGACAAAAAGATGAAAGAGCTAGAGAAACAAAGTCAACGCTTTGATATCAGTTTAAGAAGTAAAGAAAACAGGTATTCCATGCCCATATCTGAGGGAGTGGGAGTCAATTCCATAACTGCCAAAATCCAGTCTGATTAATTTCACTCCATTTGACGGGAAAGGGTCACCCACTCAACACTTAATTTATTTCAAGTCTTATTTGGGTGTAATCTCTAGAAACGAAGCTTTGATGGTCCGGTTATTCATTGGCACCCTTCGTGGGGCTGCTTTTGATTGGTACCGATGTCTCAGCCTGGAAGTATTAACAGTTAGGATGATATAGAAAGCTTATTCCTCACGAATTTCTTCGATGACGACACCGAAGTATCAATTGAAACTTTGTTGGATGAGAAGCAAAAAGATAGAGAATCAGATGACAATTTCGTCAAACGTTTTTGGAATAAATCAATAAACTGTCGAGACCCAGTCACAGAGGAGTTTATTCTCCAAACGTGTTATAATAATCTCTCTTTGGATGTTCTAGAGGCCATGGGGGTCGTGCCTACCAAGTTTTGGAAAGAATTGAAGATACGTGGTGAACAGGCCGAATGCTTCCTCAAGAGAAAGAAGCTTGAGAGGGGTCAACCAGTAGCCAATCCTTAAAAGAAAATTTTTAATCCTCAGGGTAGAAGGAAGGGTCCAGCAACTACTATTGATGCTCACCAAACATCACAACGACAGCCGCAACAATAGTCAACGTAGCCGTCATCTTTTCAATTACAGCATCAAGCACAACAACCTCCAAGGCAACCAAAGGCTTCAAAACCTAGATTTCCGAAAGAGTATTCCTTTAGTGTGAAGCCTGATTCCTCAAAAGGGTCAAAATCGGGAGAAGGAGGATCGAACATAATTTCACCTTCGTCGTGGCCTCCTGAGAAGTATAAAATTTTCTAAGTCTAAGATTTAACATTCAAGAGAACGGAAGACCATGCAGAAATGAAGTATTACCTTCTCCACTTGTAGGCACGTCGCTGGTTGGTTCCATCTTAAAAGTCGATGGCTCACCCCGTCTCTTGTAAGCTAATTTCTTTCGCTTGACAGGACGAACCTCTTCGGGATCCACAAATTTCTCTTGTTTAGACTTAGAGTGCAACTCCACCTCTGAATCAATTTGAGTTGCATGCCGAGATCTTGTCCGGCATATAAGGCAGGACTCATCTTCTTCTTCTTTCTCTTCCTCAGAGGCCGCACTTGGAATTTCAACTGACATCTTGTTAGGATAAGTGAATAAAACTTGCATCCTCGGCTTCTTTGGAACTGGCGAAGTCTTAGGCAAGTTAGATCGGTGAATTCGATCAGCTATCATTAACTCAAATAATTCTGAGAGGAAAGAATCTGGCAGACCTATCTCATATTCCTCTTCGCTGTTGCTAGCCTCTACGCCTTCATCGCCTGCGGCACTCTCTTCTGAAGTTTCCTCATCAGTAGCAAAGGACTCCTCTTCTTCTTCTATTTTTCGCTTTCCTTTATCGGAGGGACCGGAGGTTTCTTTACCCTTTTTTCTTTGTTGCTGCATAGCCTCCCAAACTATCCTATTAGTAATCCGGGATGCGGCTTTAGTTGCTAGCTCTGCAATCGGCCTCAACTTAACAGACTCGTTAGCTACTATCAACCATCTACAGTATAGGCATGCTAGCTCTAACCGGCGTTCAACACCTGACAGATTGAACCTAACACCGGCACAGCTTGTCATGCTCTATAGCCACGCTCGAGCGCTATCAACTAGTCCTCCGAGGGTTCTAAGTTATCGGTTTGGGCTCCCAATGTAAAATTGATCATATCCTAACTGACGGACGAACCGGCAAGGCAGATATGGCTCAATATAATAATCGTTCCTCACCTTAAAGATCAAGTAGCCTGGCCTGATGTTGACTAACGATCGGAAGCAGCCAATATCGAGAGAAGTCCTATTAGTCCCAGCTTTCTCCTCGTCGACTAATGAATTACTATATCAGCCAAAAAATCATGGGAAGCAGGGAGTGAATGCCCAACACCTGTGGTTCTGCAGAATCTTCCTTATTTCTAAAAAGCTCTGTCCTTTCCAACTACATTCTTCGAGTAATTGCAGTGAAGGAATCGACGGATCTGCTTCCCTTGGCACTGACATCAAGTCAGAACGATGGAGAACCAGCCACACCATTAGATATGTATAAGGAAGCTCCACTTTCGCCAAAGGAATCTTAGATGATGGCACATCCTCTTCCTAAGTAAAGGCAACAACTACCTGACGAAGGCCACGGTGAATGTCGGTGATCATTGCTGGAAGTAAGGATATATGTTTGGTTCAGAAATTACTTCCATTGATGAATTCATTATAACTTTGGGCGTTATAATAAGTTCAAAAGAAATAGTCTTTTTATAAGACTCTTACAAAGTTACAATCTCCTCAAACAAACGCAACGGACGTTTATCTCCCGCTGCTTGCATGGGATCTTTGTCTGCAACAGAGATGTTGATATCCATGGACTACCAAATGATTAGATCGATCTGGAGCTTCGTTGATTTGCAAAGGAATCATTAAACTGAAGCAATTATCTCGGCAATAGTGAGATAACCACTCTTCTCGACATCACTGCAACGAGGCAATCTTAAGGAAAAGAACCAGGAACTGTAGATCTGATGAACTCTTCTTCTCTGTGCTGAATAACTCGATCTAATCTCCTCCTCTCTTCTAAAATTCGTGCTCCTTCAGTCTTCAATTCAGCAGGGCTTTGCTGACGCTCGAGAATTCCAGCTCTATGCAAATGAAGGCCCTATGGTTGTATTTATAGGCTTCCGGACCTTCATTTTTGGATAAGTACAACCGATTCACTCTTATCTTCAGTTATAACCACTTTATCACATTCTTGGATAACATTGGATCAGTTAGAATAAATCCAGGTGGTTAACGATCGAAAAACAGTTCAAAAAACAGCAAAATAGCTTTTTGGGGTCTAAGATACCCGCGGTGTCTCAACCACGGCCGAGACACTTAGGGTGTCTCAGCCAAGGCCGAGAAACCTTTGGTGTCTTGGCTGAGGCCAAGACACATGTGGTGTCTTAGCTTTGGCTCTGGGCTTTGTTTCGTGCGTCCCATCCATTTTTACCGTATTTTCGCTGTCCGAAATTGGTCACGCGATTCAAAATATGTAGGGAAGCCGACAAGGAGATCTACAAGCTTCCAATCACATGTAGAGTAGACAAGACACGAGGGGTGCTTCGTCTTTCGTAAGCAATGCGTAGCTCCCGATTAGTTTGTATTTTCGTTATTCTAAAGTTCCATTGTTTCACACGGTTTGTCGACTCACTTCATGCAATTGTCAACATTAAATAAGCTTCTGTGACTCGGATAGTGACGTTCATCATCTTTTCTCTGTCTCGAGCCACGAGCGGGAACCTATAGGCATTTTTAAACGCCTACAGATACCCCATCCAAAGTGTTTCAGTCTCGTTTCTTTTATAGAAGAGCCTGAAATACTTTAGATGTGATCGGTCTAACCTTCAGTCGGTGTGAAAGGACCTATAGTTGGCTTTGATTATTAACTTCTTCGATTTTTAGTTTATTTTGATGAATAGCTAAAATTCTTCTGGCGTTGCGTTTATCGTCTGGTCGTCGTTGAAGTTTGGAATCGAACTTGGTAAGTTGGTTTTGGCTCGTGTCATTGAGTTGACTTTGAACTGATTATCTTCATCATAATGCGTTGATTGGCGTTGACTTTTCTTACAACACGTTCACTGGCGTTAACTGACATTGACATTAGGGTTTCGCATCGATCGGCATTGACTTTCATCGCGACGCGTTGACCGGTGTTGACCTGAGGCTACGTGTTGACCGGCGTTGACCTTGTGATCCTAAATGTTGGGGCTGTAGGACCAACTGTTAAAGCTGATTCATCTGTATGAATGGATCTTATTCTGAAGTTGTCAGATCCTTGAGTCACGAGACCAATTAATGGAGCTGGTGCGTTAATGACTATCGTCTTTATAGAATTTTTAGTAAATTCTCAGCCATTAACGGGTTTGATTAGCCTTTACCGACTACCGTTTGAGTCGGGCTAGTGTGCAGATTGTTTAAATCCGTGCTGCACGTAACGTTATGCTAAAAGAGTTAACTCTTTTAGTGCTATGATATTGAATACATAGACTTTATCTTTTTTACTGGAATAGACTACCCGGCAACGCGTGTTAGGCGCTGACTTATCCCTACTTAAGATTCGGGATAAAAGTCCCCAGACTCGGATTTTGGTGTCTTTTTCAATCGGTGAAAGACTAAACCGGCAACGCGTGTTAGGTGTTGACTTATCCCTACTTAGAATTCGGGATAAAATTTCCCAGACTTGGATTCAGGTATCTTTTTTATTCGGTGAAAGACTAAACCAACAACGCGTGTTAGGCGCTGATTTATCCCTACTTAGAATTAATGATAAAATTCCTCATGCATGTAAGGCATGGATTATGGTGTTATTAATAACAATCTGCCATAATGTCGAATATGTAGGCTTTTATCCTTTTTACGGTCAAGGACTAACTGGTAACGCGTGTTAGGTGCTGACTTATCCCTACTTAGGCTTCAGGATAAACTTTCCCAGACTTAGATTCTGGTATCTTTTTTAATCGATGAAAAACTAAACCGGCAACGCGTGTTAGGCATTAATTTATCCCTACTTAGGATTAAGGATAAAAGTCCCTAGACATGGATTATAGTATCTTCTTCAATTGGTGAAAGACTAAACCGGCAATGCGTATTAGGCGCTAACTTATCCCTACTTAGGATTCGGGGTAAACTTCCCCAGACTTGAATTTTAGTGTCTTTTCAATCGGTAAAAGACTAAACCGGCAACGTGTATTAGACGTAGACTTAGGATTTTTAGCAAATCCTCAGCCTTTAACGGATTTAGCTTTCCTTTACCGATTACCATTTGAATCGGGCTTGCATGCGGATTGTTTAAGTCTGTTCCGCATGTGACGTTGTGCTAAGAGAGTTAACTCTCTTAGTGCTACGATATTGAATACGTAGATTTCGTCTTTCTCACGGGAATATACTACCCAGCAACGCGTGTTAGGCACTGACTTATCCCTACTTAGGCTTCAGGATAAAAGTCTTCAAACTTGTATTCTGGTGTCTTCTTTAATCAGTAAAAGACTAAACTGGTAATGCGTGTTAGGCGTTGACTTATCCCTACATAGGCTTCGGGATAAAATTCCCTGTGCGTAGAATGCACGGATTATGGAGTTGAAGGATGGTGTCTTCTCTTGAGGCAAAGACGAACACGAAATGAAAGGGGAAGAATTTTATATTCTATCTCCCAAAACCGAAGAGAAAGAATTTTATATTCTATCTCCAGTTGAAAGGAGACTCGAAATAGGATCTCTACCTCAAGAATCTGAAGAGTGAAACTAAGAGTGGGATCTCCACTCTGAGAATCAAAAAGATTCGGATAATCCTAACTGTCGGAAGGCTTAATTACCGAACTAAAGGTGAATTTCTTATTTATCGAGAGTGAATTATGGTTTTAGCCCTAATTGTAGGAAGGTTTGACCAAGCAAGAGTTTGAGGTGACCCTAACTGTAGGAAGGTTTGATCACTCAATTTGAAAGTGGACCTCTCATTCATGGAAGGAATTAAGAGGAGATTTTGGCTTTGGTCCTAACTGTACGAAGGTTTGACCAAATGGAGGGTTTGAGCGATCCTATCTGTTTAAAGTTTTGATCGTTCTATTTGTGGACCTCTCGTTCATGGAAGGAATCGAGAAGAGATTTTAGCTTTGGTCCTAACTGTAGGAAGGTTTGACCAAATGGAGGGTTTGAGCGATCCTAACTGTTTAAAGGTTTAATCATTCAATTTGTAGACCTCTCGTTCATGAAAATAACCGAGAGAGGATTTTGGTTGTGGTCCTAACTATTTAAAGATTTGACCAAGTGGGAGTGAAAGTATAAATCACAGTAGGAGTGTTGACTTGTATGAATCACTCAGTGGGGGTTCTTGGTGTCAAATGATGAGATCTTGACATGAAGGGGATTTGACAATCACAATAGACCGTTCGAATTAAAATTTCTAGTGCTATGTCAGGACTTTAACAGCGAGAGTTTAGTGTTTATCACTTTATTTATAATGACCGGGTTATCCCTAAGAATATTACATGTAACATTCTTTTGGGAACTTCTCGTAACATGAATTATCCACCCCCAGCTTCCTTTGCAAAACCGGATCTAACATTGTACTTAGTTGGATGACCGGCTTATCCTTAAGAATACCAAGCATAACACTCTTCAGGAACTTCCTGTGAAAGAAAGGAAACAGTTTAGATTCATATATCTGTTGGAGTATGCAGAGAGCAGTTTAACCTCATATACCTGTTGGAGGATTGAGAAGCAGTTTATACTCGTATACTCTTCGGAGTGCGCCATTCTTATTTGGCTTATCCTAGTGTTATAACGCCGACTTCAACCAAAGTTTAGATGCTATTATTGAGAGAGAAGCAAGCCTTGGTGGGGTGAAGGATCCTCTTGTGGTACGCGTAGTACTTTGGATCCGAAGTATTATCAGCTTCCTCCTGATTTGCTATAGGTGGCAGCTTGATTTTGTTGTTTTTAAGGAGGGACTCAAAAATAGCTGGAATGTCTTCGTCCTTAAAGGAGTGCTCTTTTTAGAGTCTCGGATCTGAAGTTTTTTGCTATCTTCGGGGTTGTTGTTGCGACATCTGATTAACTTCAATAACTGCTGCAGGTGCCTTCTTCTTACCACGGGAGACGAAGCTTGAGTTCGGAGGGTTAGCCGTCGGTTGGCTTCTTTTGGCTTTCTTCCTTCTAAAGAAACGTTCGGCCTACTCTCCGCGCATTTTCAACTCTTTCCAGGTGTTGGATGGTGCTACTCCTATAACTTCCAAAATATTAATGGATAGGTTGTTATGACATGTTTGGAGGATGAAGTCCTCTATGACTAGATCTCGACAGTTCATCGCCTTATTTCGGAAGCGCTTGATGAAGTCGTCGACCGTCCCTTCGTCTTCCTGTTTCTCCTCGAAAAGTATTCTGATTGATATCTTAGTGTTATCATCAAAAAAAATTGTTGAGGAACAGGTTCTCCATGTCATCCCAGCTATTGATGCTCCCCGGTTTGAGATGACGGTACCAATCGAAGGCAGCTTCGCGAAGGGTGCCGACGAATGACCAGACCATCAGAGATTCATTCCTAAAAATCACACCCAAGTGAGACTTGAAGTAAATTAGATGCTGAGTGTGCGAGCCCTTCCCGTCAAACGGCGTGAAGTTGATCAGATTGAACTTCGCTGGATACGGGATCGACTCCCACTCTCTTGGATAAGGACACGGAATACCGATCTTCTTAACCTCTCGAGTAGATATCAGAGCGTTGATTTTTCTCTCAAGGTCTTTCATCTTTTTGTCCTTATTTGTATCATGCTTTGGATAATTTTTTAGAGGAACAACACGGTCACCCTCGACATTGTCATCTTTGGTGGGACCACCCCTAGCGACGTTGTCTTCAGTGGGCCCACCCCTAGTGTTTTGGTCAATGGGAGGGTTATCTTCATCGAGGTGTTCATTCACATCTGAATCGCCACCTGCTTGGTTAGCAATATTACGATAACTGGATTCACCAAGTTGATTGAACAAAGCCCGAATTGTTGGTCATGCTCTTCCTTCATCCGCATCATGGCCATTTCCAATTCGAACTTGAAGTTCTCTTTTTGCTTAGCCAAAGCATCCTCGATGATTTTGGCTATTTGTTCGGTGTTAATCATAAGTTTGTCACATGATTGTCCTGAGCTGGATAACGTATTATCAGAAGTGATTGCAGAGTTAGCAACTGATGCTTTATCATTCGAGGATAATCCCCTCTGCATTATCTGATAATCTCTTTGTCTAATAGTTCCTGATCGCAACCGGGTTAGGCGATGCAATATAAGTGGGTCAGAACTGGAAGGTCGAGTTGACTTTTTTCTATCAGCCATGTTAATTATAACTTTTAGAAGTTCATCATCTTGAATGGCTGATCGTTTCTTACAGAAACGTCTTGACTTAGTAATTGATGCTTTAGAGGAAAGCCTTTGGAATACCGAGACCCTCTGTGGAGCGGTCTTGGGGTAGATACATGCTGATAATACTACCCTGATTAGTTTGACGCACGGACAATGAAAGTCGTCTCCCGAGTGTCTCTCTTTAGAGATCTATTTGTACCCCTAGCCTGATAGTACAACTCATCAGCATGATGACCGGAGCAATCTATCGTGTGTTGGCACAACTTCTCAGGTATAACGTCATTGTCTGACGAACACGTTTCCTTCTGAGGATTCATTGCCTTGTTGGCACTCTCAAGAGTCGCATGTTTGGAGCTATGCCTTTGTGAGCATGGGACCTCAACGGGCTCTTAGACTTCGACACGCAGTTCGAGGTGGTCAGTTATAGGACTTTTCTCCTTATGAGAAGGCTCAAACTTGTTGTAAGGGCGAGTACGACCCCCAGCTCGATGAGTTGCTCTGGGTTCATTCACCATGCCCAAGCGTTCTTTGACCACAAATCTGTTTTGATCTTCATGTAGAGGGCCTAGGCGATCCTTCAACGAAATTCTGGATTTGGAGAGATCCACGCTGTCGTAGGGCTTTACCGGAGGCGCGGGAGCAATAGGAGCGGCATCTAAAGTTGACGAAGGCTGTGGAATAGCCTCGGATCTGGAATCGAGCGAGAGACACGACTGGTGTCTCTTGTCGGGTAGAGGTGCTGTTTTGGCCTTCAGTACCCAAACCTGCTTAGATCTTAGTGGTTTCTTGACCACCTCCTCCTGCTGTAATTTCTATGCTTCTTGTGCGAGAATCCATGCATGCGCAAGTAGTGCGTGATATTTCTGGATATGCTCCTCGAGAGTAGAATTGTTTTGTTTAACACAAACTATTTGTTAGTTGATGGTTGGGAGGAGGACCCTGATGCTTGTTGTGGCGACGACTTAGCCACTTGGCACTTTCTGAACTCTAGATCAACTTAGTAGCGAAGTATGTCCACTTACTCTAAAGCCTTAGCCAATTAGCGGGCGAGACGTTGGTGGCGCCTCTGACGAGCCCTCTTTGATAAGGTGTCGGGATCTACGGTTTTGGCTTTATCGGACACCAACAGATTGTCACGAGGTGCAACTACGACAGCAGTAGCGGGGAGATCGCCTTCTTGGGTATTCAGATCTGAAGTCCAGTGGATCTCCCGGGAGGGGGAGGCCTTCCTGTACTTGCGAAGAGAGGCGGGTCTGGAGGAGGAGGAGGAGACATACTCCTCGAACTTTTGCTGATCAAATTCGTATTCGACCTCTTCGTTCACCGGGATCTTGATCGTTGGCTGCGGCACGACAGTCTCGGCAGCGAGGCTGTTGGCTCCCACTATGGTCGTCAGCTTATTTGGTTCAGAAATTGCTTTCATTGATGAATTCATTATAACTTTGGGCGTTACAATAAGTTCAAAAGAAATAGTCTTTTTATAAGACTCATACAAAGTTACAATCTCCTCAAACAAACGCAACAGACGTTTATCTCCCACTGCTTACGTGTGATCTTTGTCTATGATGGGGATGTTGATATCTACGGACTACCAAACGATCAGATCGATCTGGAGCTTCGTTGATTCGCAAAGAAATCAAGAAACTGAAGCAATTATCTCGACAACAGTGAGATAACCACTCTTCTCAAGATCACCGCAATGGGACAATCTTAAGAAAAAGAACTGGGAAATGTAGATCTGACGAACTCTTTTTTTCTATGCTGAAGAACTCGATCTGATCTCCTCATCTCTTTTGAAATTCGTGCTCCTTCAGTCTTTAATTTAGCAGGGCTTCGTCGACGCTCGAGAATTCCAGCTCTGTGCAAATAAAGGCCCTATGGCTGTATTTATAAGCTTTCGGACCTTCATTTTTGAATAAGAACGACCGATTCACTCTTATCTTTAGTTATAACTACTTTATCACATTTTTGGATAACATTGGATTAGTTGGAATAAATCCAGGTGGTTGACGATCGAAAAACAGCTCAAAAAATAGCAAAACAGCTTTTTGGGGTCTAAGATACCCGCGGTGTCTCGGCCAAGCTGAGACACCTTGGATGTCTCGGCCAAGGCAGGTGTCTCGGCCAAGGCCGAGACACCTCTGGTGTCTTGGCCGAGAGGTGTTTTGGCCTCGGCCAAGACACTTGTGGTGTCTTAGCTTGCTCTGGGCTTTGTTTCATGCATCCCGTCCGTTTTTATCGTATTTTCATCATCTGAACTCAGAATCACGCAATTCAAAATGTGTAGGGAATCTTACGAGGAGATCTACAAGCTCCCATAGTTGAATCACATGTAGAGTAGATGAGACATGATGGTCTCTTCGTCTTTCATAAGCAACGCGTAGCTCCCGATCAGTTCCTGTTTTTGTTATTCTGAAGTTCCGTTGCTTCACACGGTTCTTCGACTTACTTCATGCACTTGTTAATGTTAAATAAGCTTTTGTGACTCAGATAATAATATTCATCATCTTCTCTCTGTCTCGAACCGTGAGCGGGAACCTATAAGCATTTTTAGACGCCTACAGATACCCACTCTAAAGTGTTTTAGTCTCGTTTCTTTTATAGAAGAGCCTAAAATACTTTGGATGTGATCGGTCCAACCTTTAGTTAGGACACCAAACGAGATACCTTGGGTGTCTCGGCCAAGGCCGAGATGCCTCTGGTGTCTTGGCCGAGGCCAAGACACTTGCGGTGTATCTCGTCCGTTTTCATTGTATTTTCATCGTTTGAACTTGGAATCACGCGATTCAAAATGTGTAGGGAAGCTAACAAGGAGATCTACAAGCTCCCATGGTTGAATCACATATGGAGTAGGCGATACACGAGGGGTGCTTTGTCTTTCGTAAGCAACGCGTAGCTCCCGTTAAATTTGTGTTTTCGTTATTCTGAAGTTTCATTGTTTTACACGGTTCGTCGACTCACTTCATGCACTTGTCGATGTTAAATAAGCTTCAGTGACTCGGATAGTGACGTTCATCATTTTCTCTCAGTCTCGAGCAACGAGTGGGAACCTATAGGTATTTTTAGATGCCTATAATATACTCTTCCCATAGGAAAGCTGAATAGCAAGAAAAAGCACCTCTATCGGAAGAGCATCAGAGGATTAATATGGCACCACATATTTCTTTAACCAAACTGTGAGGTACCCAGCCAAAAGGGTCATCGAGTGGATTGGTTTCTGTGCGAGCTATAAAAAGTCCTGAACTTGGTACCTTTGGGAAACTTGCCTTCGGTGCTTCTAATCGTATAGGATCGCGCGCCACTTCTTTCAATCAACTCATTAACCTCTTGAGGGTTTAGGGGCATCAACTCACAAATGGCTTCGCCAGGCGTATCTATGTGCTTGAACAAATAATCCGCGAATCGTTTCAGACTTATTTGTGACTTCTTCTTCGCTATCGCGATAACTCCTGCCAGAGCTATCAGATAGTGGTAGGTAAGTTCCCATAATGTGTGGTATTAAGTAGGTTTACGTTCCTTCAATTGATCCAACTCCCGATTAGGAGTAAAGTATTCTTGGTATGGCATGTTCCCCAAGGGTAAGCCAGAAACTTTATGCATTTTGTGGAGAGGTAATCCTAACTCCCCATGCTTGGTCAGGAAAGTGTTTGTTTTCGGGTGTAGAGCTCTAATAATGCAAAGAAGTGATTGACACTATCCGAAAATCCATACTTAGTAGCACGGACGGCTGAATACAACCCATTAGCCTTTATCTCCATGCTGCATCAATTGAGGGCATAATCTGTCATCCTGGCCCACCAAACTTTATTTGAGAAATGAGACCATCCGAAGCATCTGTGACCCGAAGCAGGTAGTTCTCGCCCTAATCTTGCGAGGCGGTTCTTTACAGTATTAGAAACTGTAAATCGTTCACCCCGAGGTGGCTCATCTAATCCCAATACACCAGGATATAATATGGTGATATGATTCCTGCTGCTCGAGCTTAGGATTGGTTGATTGGTTATATAGCCGCAATGAACATGAGTGTGTTCCTTCGTCAAACGCCATGACATCTCTCGAGTCACCGCTTGTCTCTGTAATTCAATCACTAAATGATGATGAGGAATCATGGGGAGGTATATATGACCACCATCTTCATTTAACCATTGCTCGTCCTTAAGAGAAAATGTGGCCGGATCTTTAATCGAATCACCAAAAAGATAGTCTGCTTTCCTCAAAGGATCGATGGAACCGGGGTCCTCCACAAACGGCGTATTGGTGATCAATTGTCTCAGAATACGGTGATCCCCTCCCTTCACCAATTGAGAAAGTTCTGCAAGTGCATTTGGGGCAAACTGAGAAGTGGCCTCGACAAGCATTGGGTCATCAGCAGTAGTGTAACACTCAACACGGTAGCCATCCACCAGGGAAGTAGGAAACGCATCTATAGGAAATTTGACTGAAACAAATATGCATATTTATTAAATGTGATTACAAGAATATTTTAAGGCAATACAAGGTGTTGAATTCATCTCACGGAATTGTGAGGTAGAGTCGCTACCCTATAATTGGCGAGACGATTTCAACTGTATTATGCACACGGAGGACAACATACATTATCGCACAAACAACACGACAATATACCTCGTCTTGTAGAATGCGATACAATATGAAATTGCCCCTTATTGTCTCAGGATACGTCTTGACAAAGCAAAACACATCTTTTAAGCATCAACTCTCACAAAGGAGGATGTCAACTCTTCCCAATTGCCTCACCAAAGAGAACAAAGCGGGGATACAATATACAATATATATTAATATTGAATTCACAAACAAAAGGCGGTAAAAGGTTACCTGCGTAAGAAAAGGGCTCTGGCTTAAGTGACTGAGTAGCTGAACGACCCCTAAGGATGCGTGATGTGTGACCTCTTCGGTGACATTACTAATATGCAATAAAAGACAACGGTTCAGTTATGTCAAGAATTGAGAAGCATGAATCCAATACAAAAAGGAAAATTATGAAATTTGACTAAAATTCTATAAAAATAGGATTTTTCAGTTAAAAGTCCAATTAAACCTACAAATATCTCGAGTTCAATTCCCAATAGAGACCAGTTGAAGCTTCGAACATCATTGCGGGCTAAGTTATGGAATTTTGGGTTATATTTGAAGCCAAAAAGGATATATTGGTTATTGTTCAGAAAGTTTTCTCATGCAAAGTCAAGCAAAGGGGTGGGACTCTCAAATAAACTCAAGCAACAAATCAAGTTCTCAACTAAGGGCACACACAACCAAACTCATTCATCATATATGAAGATGAATCATCATCAAGATGAAGGCTAGGTTATCAATCAAACAAAGTCAGATCATGGATATTGACTCAAAACTCAGGTGATATATAGGCAGCAAGAATTAACTAATATCAAATCATGCACATAACTGGAAAAAAAACAAAGGTTGTGTTCTTGGCACAAAAAAGAAGATTCTCATTCAAACCAAAGTCTTGACCATGCTCAAGTACAAGTTAACAGATTTGAATTTCATTCACAACCAAGTACAAACCAAGAGTATCAAATTTGTTCTCAAAATCATGTGTAAATAGCAACCAAAACCTTGACGTTTCCCTTAAGAACTCAATGTTAGTTCTTACCCATAACAGAGAATTTCAACATCCCAAGGGTTCGGTTCAAGCCCCGTATGCAACAACCTCAAGTTCATAATTATCAAATCAAGTTCAAACAACCAAAGGCTCGGCCATCATTCAAGAGCCCAAAATCAAATTTTGTGTTTTCCCCCAAATCAAAAAAGCTAAGGTTTTGGAAAATCAAGCATTCAAAATAAAGAAATCAAATTGAATCCATAGGAGCAGCCATTACCTAAATTGGAAGAAGCTTTGTGAAGAACAGTCGCGGTTCTTACTTGGGATCAAGAGGATGAGAACCCACGAAATGCTCAGACCCAAATCAAAGAAGTCTGAAACCTTAGCTTGTCTCGTTGAAAATATTAAGGAGATTGAAGGGTTGGGGAGAGATTTAAGAAGTGGGAGAACAAAAGCTTTAGGGATTCTAGTTGAAGAAGAGTTCTTAAACCGAAGGAAGAAGAAAGAAGAAACCAGAGAAGGGGCAGTTTTTAAATGCCCACGACTGACCCAGACAACCGCATGATGCGGGTCATCTTAAGGTTACCCGAACTCGTGCGCGGCACATTAAGGTGACCCGAACTCGTGCGGGTCACCTCAATGTGACTCGCACACTTGCGAGTCACGTTGATGTGACCCGCACACGGGGATGGTCTGACGTTTGTTTTCATAGTATTTTCACCCACTTTCGCTCGTTTTTGATGTATTCAACACTCGTATTCATACTCCAATAGGTATACGAGTCTAAACTATTTCCTGCCCTTGACGGGAAGTTTCTAGAGAATATTACTCAGAATATTCTTAAGAATAACCCGGCAACCTCCGACAGGCACATGAGGTTAAACTAATTCTCAAAACTCCCAGGAGTATATGAGTATAAACTGGTCCTCCCCACTCTAACGCCTTAAGAGCCTAAACTGTATAGACTCCAGTTGATATACGAGTATAAACTGTATTAACGCCGATCAACGGCTACGATGAAAGGTTAATACGTCGACAACTTTCGCCAAAATAGGGCTCAAGTCAAGCCCAAGCCTCCATATAGACGACGCCTCTTGTGTCAACACAAACAGCGGTCTTAGTCAGTACGCCCTATGATGATCAAATCAACATCGATCCAACGACACGAGCTAATTCAGAAATCAACATACTAATTTTAGTTCAAGACTTTGACAAACAGCCAAACGATAAACGCAGCGCTGAAAGAATTTTAGCTATTCAACAAAATACTGAATAGACTGAGAATTAAAAAAATAAATAATTAAAGCCAATCACAGGTCCTTTTACACCGACGGAAGGTTGGGCCTATCACATCCAAATTATTTTAGGCTCTTCTATAAAAGAAATGAGACTGAAACACTTTAGAGGGGATATTTGTAGGCGTCAAAAACTGCCTATGGGTACCCACACATAGCTCGAGATAGAGAGAAGATGATGAATGTCATTATCCAAGTCAAAGAAGGTTATTTAGCATCGACAAGCACATGAAATGAATCGACGAAGCGTATGAGTCATCGAAACAACAAAATACGTAAAACAGCAGAACAAGACAAGTCTAGAGAAGTCGGAGTGCAAAACGCCTTAGAATGACTCGCATGCGTGGATCTCCCCAAGGCGACCCACGCAAGTGTGGGTCACCCTAAGGTGACCCGCACACGAGCGGGTCACCCTAAGGTGACCTACACATGGCCGCATCACCTTAAGGTGACGCATAAGCCAGCGGGTCACCTTAGGACGACCCACACAAGGCCGCGTCACCTTAAGGTGACACGCAAGCCAACGGATCACGTTGACGTGATTCGCACCTGAAACCTCCAAGACATGTTTTCAACTGTTTTCTCAGGATTTTTTCGTTCCAGGAACCTCCCAACTACTTAGATATCATTATTAAACATGGTTAGGCTATTGCCAACTGAAGATATGACCAAATCATTCATTCTTATCCAAATACCATGCATCTGAAGCCCTATAAATACAAGCCTTGGGTCTTATTTCTCCGGATCAAAAATTTTGGAGATGAAGTGCTATCAGTTTGAAGAGTGATCCATGAATTTTAGAGAGGGCTAACAGATCTTAGCAAATTCGACCATAAAGAAGGAGCAATTTGAATGATCTGAAGCCCCGTCCACCCTTTCCTTGAGATCGGGTGTGGACTTGATCTCAAGAAGAGTCATAATCTCTCTTGGTCGAGATTATCACTTTTGTTCTTGTTTCCTTTGTGAAGCAACAAACTTCTAGCCTTCCGATCAATAGATCTGATCTGTGACGGTCCACGGATAAACCCCGGAATAGGCAAAGATCTCACGCATAACAAAGACTAATAAATAGGATATGTGTATTGTTTGATAAAGTTGTAATCTTTTATTTTTCATTGTGTAAAAAGATCAATTTTTCTATTTTTTTAAACTTGTAATCGATAAACGATTGTAACAGGTTCGATGACATTGAAAAAGGCAACTTTTGATCTAAACAAGGTAGGTAGAGGAGTATGTTGTCAATGTACAACATTCTTACTCCTCTTTAATGGACACGCTTCTTCCAGCATTTTAGATCTCTCATGATGATATTTGGTGCATAACTCAGCTCTTAGGGAAACTTGGTTTGAGCTGGAACCTGAGTTGAAGATCGAGATCTTTTTCTATAAGTGAGGGGTGTGGTGTCTTCTTTTTTTCATCTCCGCTAAGGACTTCCACCGTCATCCGATTGGGAGATATCATAACAACCCTCTCCCTCCTCCTTTTTGGAGCTTCTGGTGAATGTAGTAGGTCAGCATGATGAGTTCTATGAGCAATAGAAGGGCTTACATATCCTCTTTGAAAGAAAGACTGTGGAAGACCAGGTATATTCCCTTCATCCTTATTCCCGGTTTCTTCACTCCCGGCTTCACCCTCCTCCTCAGAAGTTTCAACCGTATCGGTAAAGAGGTCCTCCTCACTATCATCGGAATCGACGATTTGCTTTCCTTTATTTAAGGATTCAATGGGCTTTTTCCCCTGAGGTGGTAAAACGGCTTCCCGAACTTCTTCAGTAGCAAGTCGAGAGGTAGCCTCAGCTTGTAATTCTGAGAGTCTTTTCTTCCTTGTAGCGGCATTAGCAGATATAAGCCATTTGTAATATAAGAAGGTCATCTGTATGGGAGGCACAACCAGAGGAAGATCAAACTGGGCATTGGTGCAGCCACTTATACTCCAAAAGCAGGCCCTTGCTCCATCGATGAGACCTCCACAAACTTTTAGCTGTCTGTTTGGGTTGCCAAAGTATAGCTGGTCATAACCAAATTGACGGGCAAACCTACAGGATAAATACAGCTTGATGCTGCAGAAGTCCTTGACTCTAAAGACTAGATAATCATGGTGGATGTTTATCAACCACCTAAAACATCCAACGTCTAACATAGTTCTATCCCTTCTCGGCTCTTTAGTGTCCAAGAGTGTATCATTATAAGCGTTGGAAAACTAAGGGAAGCACGAAAAGAGTTCTCAACATTTGTGAACCCAAAATTGTTGGGACACATCATGCCATTGCCTGGCCGACCACCTGCATTCTTCTAAGATCTGCAATAACGGGAAATCTGGACTAGCAGCTTCAGGAGCTGACATCATGTCAGGACGGTGGAGAACCAACCAAGTCATTAAGTAGGTATAAGGTAATTCGATCTTGGGGACTGGGGTTTTAGTTGAGGGCTCCTTTCCTTCTTGTGTGAAAGTGGTGGCTAAGTGACGGAGTCTGCAATAAATCTCCGCAATCATTACCGGGAGTAGAGATAAACTACATCCGATCGCCAATTGAGCAGCCAGATATAAAACCTCAATGGGCATTGCATCAGATGGCTAATGAGGGACTACACACTTCTTAGCCAAATAGCTAAATACCTAGCCAGAAGAGTTGTAGGCATGATTCTTTTGTGAGCCTGCCATAAAAATGATTCGAATCTGGTGCCATGAGGGAATCCATCTTCTGAGCAAGAAGTGTACATTTGGGCATTTGTCTTCGACAATAGCCTGTTGATCTCTGATGGATTTAAGGGAGGTAGTTCATATACTTCACGGCTCGAATGATCCTCGAGAATCTTGAAGAGATAGTCTGCAAATTGCTTCAGGCTTAGTTGCGGAGATTTCTTCTTAGATTTGGTCTCCATCTCTGTCATAGCAGTCTGATAATGGCATGTTAATTCCCATAAAGTATCATAAGCTATAGTGGCTCTGGCTTTCATCCAGTTAAGCTGATTAACTGTTGGGAAGAATTCTTAATAAGGCACATCTCCCATTGACAGTCCGGAAACCTTCGTCATCTCATGAAGCGGGAGGCTTAACTCTCCATTCTTAGTGAAAAAGTATTAGTATCCGGATTGTAAGCCTAGAACAAGGCAAAGAAGTGATCAACACTGATCGGTAGCCCGTACATGGTAGCACGGATGGGGATGAATAACCATTTATCAGCCAGCTCGTTTCCCAAACGATTAAGCACATAACTGGTCATCATCGTCCATCATCTATCCACAGAAGAGTGGACCCAACTATAACATCTGAACTTCTTGATTGGGAGCTCTTTTTCCAATCGAGCCAGACGACTCTTCAGTGTATTTGCCTTAAGCATCAACTAATTCTGAGGCAAGTTATCTTAGCCTAATACACCAGGGTGAAACCCTCTGATAGAATGCCTGTTACTCGAGCCTGGGGTCTTAGCGCCCTTACGGATAAGCCCGTAATGAACACGCTCATGATCCTCAGTCAATCTCCAAAACATTTCTTGGGTTACCGCCAAGTTCCGAAATTGTAGAAGAGAGTGTTGGCAGGGAATCTGCCATAGATATCTACAGACTGAGCCACACTTGTTCAACCATTGTGCTTGGTTCACAACAAAGATTCTTTGGATCCTCTACAGAGTCTCCAAATAAGTATCGTGGCTTCCTCAGGAGTTGAGTGGAAACTTTGTCCCAAGTCAATGGAGTGTCGGTGATCAACCAACGTAAAATATGATGATCCCCTCGTCGTACGAGTTCAGGGACGTCCTCCGGATAGTCAGAATCGAATTGGGGGGCCTTTTCAAACAAAGGAATCCCTTCATAATAAGCGTGTGTAGTACTGCTCTGACCCGCGACCTCTCTATCAGGGAAGGCCATAGAGGGAAAATTAACTAGAAAAGAACAAAAAATATATATTTGGCGGAATCTAGTTAAAGGGATATTTTAAGGCCAAACAAGAGGTAGAATTCATCTCGTAAATCCACGAGATAGAGTTACCACCTTGTGATAGGCGAGATGGTTTTAATTGTTATACGCACAAAAGGTAATATACATCATTGTATGCAAACACTATGATGATATATCTGGCCTTATAAAACGCGGAACAATATGAAATTGCCCCTTTTGCCTTGAGATGTGTTTTGGCCAAGCAAAACAACATCTTTTAGCATCGATCCCCACGAAGGAGGATACCGGCTCTTCCCGATTGCCTCTCAAAGGAGTGCAAACGAGGATCTACAAACAAAGTTCATAAAATTCTAACTTTGAATTGACAAAAGTTTAGAAATATCACCTCCATAGGAGGCAACAGTAGGCTCCACCCTCTCGACTACATGGGAGGCTGATCTATTACTCGGGACGCAAGATCTCTTGGAAGACATGATAAAAAAGTGGTTTTTTTATCAAAAATCCTACAAAGAAGTTAGGGTTTTAGGGTTATAATCAAACAAAATCATGGAGATAGCACCCAAAGGTTCGGATTTCATCAAAGATCAAGAAAAATACAAGCTTCAATGAAAAGAAATAAGAAAGGGAGGTCAAACCTCAAAGGAAAATGATAAAACCCTAGGTCTTTCGAGTGAGATCCGAGCAAATCCAATCCAAAGGAGAAGAAGAAGCGTTGAGGACTGTTTAGAAAAGATTTCAAAGGGGTTTGAACTCAGAGGAGGTGGTTAAGTGTTTGGAAAAAGGCCCAAGTCCCGATTTTTATAAAGACCTGAACACCTTTGTCCCCTCCTTTTTCAAGACAGTTGCAACTACCTAATGCTTCTGAGATAGTTGTGTTATCTCGCGCTTTCGAGATAGTCACGACTGTCTCAGAAAAGGGCCCATTTCGAAGAGTCCCCGGATGATGTTCGTGAAGCATTCTCGACCTATTTTCAGTACATTTGAACACTTCGATGAGTATACAAGTATAAATTGTATCTCCTTGAACCTCAAATGGGTACATGAGGTTAAACTGATTCCTAAAAACTCCAAGGAGTACATGAGTATAAACTGATTCTCTCCGTTCTAACACCTTAAGAGCTTAAACTGTGTAGACTCTGGTTACGTCTGAGTATAAACTGTGTTCACGCTGCAATGAAGGTCGACGCCAGTCAACCCGTCGATAACTTTGCCGAAATAAGGCGCAAATCAATTCTAAGACTAATGATAATCCCTGGGAGTTCAATCATAATTCAGATATGAATTCCTGACCAAGATGATCAGTTCATCGTCTACTCATTGAAATGAGCTAAATTTAGAAATCAACACACCAACTTCAGTTCAAGATTGCAACAATGGTCAGACGATAAACGCAACATCGAAAGAATTTTGATTATTTGACAAAATGCTGAATAGACAAAAAGCTAGAGAAGTCAGAGAATTAAAGGCAAGGAGTATCATATTTAAAGTATTCCAGCCTTCTCTATTAAAGAATGAGACTAGAACACTTAAGAGGGGGTATCTGTAGGCGTCAGAAATTACCTATTGAGTTTTACACATAGCTCAAGCTGAAGAGAAGGTGATAAACGTTATTATCTAAGTTATAAATGATCATCCAAAGCCAAAGATCAACTAAGAAACATACAAAAAGCGCATCACATAAGTTTCAAGGTATAAAACATATCTCAAAAACTATGAGAAGACTCATAGTTTCCGAGACGGCTGTGGCTGTCTTGGAAACTATGAAAGCAAATCATAGTTTTCAAGACACTCGTGGCTATCTCAGAAGCTATGAAGACAAAATGTAGTTTCCGAGACACTTGCGATTGTCTCGGAAGCTAAAATGGACTTGGCGATGGTTTTCTCGAGTTTTGTGCGGTCCACATGGCTTCATAACTGCTAGGAATCATCCATGAACATAGGAGAACCATTACAAGCAAAAATTATGCCCATAACTGCTGGAATAATGGCATTAAGGCGTAGTGGAAGCAGTCATAAAATTGCAAGAATTGAGTACTGTTTCCGAGACAGCCACGAGTGTCTCGGAAACATAGGTTCTTCGATGCAACTTCTTTTCAACTCCAGACTTTAGTTATGTCTCTTATGAGCTATAAATACCTTCCTAGGACCATTACTGATGGGACATAGTATTACTGAGCAGAATAGAGCAGAGATTTGAGCGTTCTAAGCAAGAGAGGGAGAGAGTCTTCATCAAGTGCAAGCCTTTTCAGAGTTCGTGCAATTCCTTGATATTTAAGCTTTGACTTAATCTCGAGAAGAGTGTTCTATCTTACTTTGCTAAGATATTCACTTTTGTCTTTTGTTTCTAAAACAAAATATCGACCTTAAGCCTTCTTCACGGTTCAACTTGGCTCTGTGATTCGGTCGTCCACGGGCTAACGCACCCCCGACACAGGCAAATATCTCACGCAAGCAACGATCCAACACGATTCTGCGTGTGTTTTTAGGGAACACTCTTAAGTTGATTTTGTTGTAAAGAGTAGTTTTACAAAGCACAAAGCTCACTCTTTAGTATTTGTTGTAATCGATAAATAGTTATAATGAATTATGCAATAAAATTTGTTTCCGATGCAAACAAGGAGGGCTAGCAGATTTTGGCGAACTCCGGCATAAAGAATGAGCGTTTCGAGAGATCTGAGGCTCGTTTCATCATTCCTTGAGATTAGACTTTGTTTTGATCTCGAGAATAATAGTAATCTCACTTTGTTGAGATTATTTACTTCTACGATTGTTTCCTTTATGAAGCAAGAGCATTGATCTTTTATTCCGATCAACCGGATCTGATTCGCGGTGGTCCACGGACTAATGCGTCCCTGGCACAGGAAAAGATCCCACGCAAGCAGCGGGTGATAAACGTCCTCTGCATGTGTTTCTAGAGAGTTGTATTTTTATTTTTATTCGTGTAAAAAATTTCTTATAAAAGACTAATTCTTTTGAACTTGTTGTAAACGATTGATATTGTAATGAGTTCCATAAATAAACCAACTTTTGAACCAAACAATGCTCTCAGATGTATGTGAGTTGGCTGGCTAGTTATTACACGTGGCTGCTTCTTGAGGCTTCATTAGGCTATGTAATTTCCATGGTATAACAATTATTATTATTATTATCATTCCTAACAAAATGATTACAAGGCAATTTTTTGCCATCGTATCCTCAATGGTTGATTCCCTTATGTCTTCGACTGCACATTCTGCTACTTTAATTTCATGTAAGCAACATTACATCAAATTAAAAAAATCATGTTGGGTATAATTTATTGAATATAAATATATGGAAACAAAAAAAATAAGGCCGAATTTTTTAAAATATCCAATTTTAACATTTTCAATCAACTTTGGACATCCAACCAAAAATTGGTCAATCCTAAAATATCAATTTTTTAACTACTCGCCAATCTTGGATAGTTATCGTTTAATTTCATGTATGATATTTGAGGTAGTTATAGTCAAATAATAACTTCCATAATTAAAATTATACATAATTAAAATTATCGTAATTAATTCATAATTATCTATAACTAAAAGTATTTTTATCAAATCCCAAATATTTATAAATAAAATCAAAATAAAACTATCAAAATTAGAATATAATTGTATTTCGTCTTTTGGCAATCTAATCAAATCATAACGAACTATAATTGAAAATCTATAAATTCGATTATCTTCCTGTAGATGTCAGTTATCAAACATGGGGTTATCTAAGAATACAGTTATCAAACAGGGGGTTACCTAAGAATTTGTGGAGAGGTTAGAATCCTCTAACTCCTCCTGATAAATGGCTCTAGGGCTTGTTGTTCTTCACTACACATGAAAAAACTCGTAAGAGGGCAGAGTTGGGTTCTCCAGTTGTTCCTCTGACGATCAAGTCAGTAAGTGATCTTGAGTGAGAAAATATAGAGTATGCTCTTCGTTACATAAAAAGACCAGAGAGCCTTACCTCATGCAGTGCAGCTCCTTTTGTAGTGGATCTGAGGGGTAAGAAAGTAATTTGGACCTGACCAACTAGGCACTGAGTCAGCATACACGTGCTACGTGTCGGTTGCTGAAGAAGGCGAATCACCTAGTTATTTATTGTGAGAATGACAGCAGGTGCTTGGTGCTGACTAGCTCCGATGAGTCATAAAGACTATGGGAGCTAGAGCAATGATGGGGTTGTCAAGGCAGTTAATGCGAGAGTAGTCGGCTGGGGAGGGGTTTGAGGTAATTTTCATCTTTCGACTCCTCAAGTCCAGGGCTGAAAGCACTGCCTTTTGACTCGGTTGTTAGATCCTAGAGGGGGGTGATTAGGGTCTTATGCTAATCTAATCCAATTTTATACCAATTAAAACTAATTCAAACTATTTTTCTTGTAAGATAGATATACAATATGTTATAAGCAAGAATAAGCAATATGAGCAAATGAATATATCCTAGCAATGAGATATACTATGAAATATATACAAGGGTATATAAACTAACACAATGGTGAAATAAACAATCTACAAATGTGATAGGGAAATTTACGATGGAGACAAGAATGTAATGAACACTAAGCACAAATGAAACACCAAAGCAAACTCAAACACAAGCAAATGATCACGGAGTTCGGACCTTCCGTCCTACGTCTCCGCTCCCCACTCCTGGGGAGAAATCCACTATCATAACTGGGTTTCTACGCTCACTTGACTAACGTTTACACCTCACAATATCAGTTTTTAACGCTCACCGATCAATGTTCACACCTCACACTCTCACTCGGTTTTCTAGCTCACCGAAAACTTTACAACAACACACTCGG
The DNA here is from genome assembly GCA_022839385.1 of Asparagus kiusianus. Classification (NCBI taxonomy): domain Eukaryota; kingdom Viridiplantae; phylum Streptophyta; class Magnoliopsida; order Asparagales; family Asparagaceae; genus Asparagus; species Asparagus kiusianus. The sequence continues at coordinate 119,090 of BQKN01062278.1, forward strand.
TTTTCTAGCTCATCGAAAACCTTACAATCTCACAATATAACAAATGATTTATTCTCTACAATAGATGAGAACACAATATAAGCTCACTCTCAATGATACAATCCCACAACCCAAATATACTATGAATATAAATACAATAAGCTCAATGGTTGTGTGTGTGTAAGCAAAGAGAAATAAATCAAAACTAAACTCAATATAATTCTAGCTTAATAACAATGATAATCAAATCAAATATATATATAAAAGAGCTAGAAATAGAGTTTAGAAAACTTCTCAATAGATCAAGAGATCGAGAGAGCATAGTTGGATGCTCAAACACCAATAGAAGATCTCCTCAAGCTCTTGTGAAATTGATTTCACAAACTCAAACTCTCAAATGCTTAAAAGCTTCTTAAACACTCTTTTAAACATAAATAAAACAAGCTTAAACCCTTGTTAAAATCTTTTAAAACAATCTCATTGTGTTTCAAATGATAAATGCAATGGGGTATATATAGGGTAGAAGAAAACAACCCCTAAAACCCCCAAAAACCACTAAAAGATAAAATTCAGCAAGTTACTATTACTGTGTAACGGTAACATCGACGGTCGACCGTGGCGGTCGACCACGAGAAAAAAAACTATAAAACTGGTCTCTGGACTGCTGATAGTCGACCGTGGCGGTCGACCGCACTTTTCCAGATTTTGACAGATGCTGGAATTTTATGTATCTGACTTTAAAAAATCAATTATAAATAGTAAATCAACTCCAAAAATCATAAACTTTTGAGTCCATATTCTAGACAAGTAGATAAACATGTTAGAGAAAGAATTTCTTAAATATCACTTTCCAGTTGAGAGAAATAAATGTTTGAACATAAATATACAGTTTCTGAAAAAACTACTAAAAACTCGGTTTTGTAAATTCAATTTAAAATAACAAAACAACTCCAAAATTAGTAAAACTTGGGGAAATGTTTGTATATATGAAGATAAACATATAAACAAAGAAAATTTTCAAATTACATTTCCCAATTGTGAAAACATGTCAGTTTTGTAAAAACATGCACGGACACATGCACGTACATGAACAAAAAAACTTGATTTTTCCAAAAATGAGTTCAAACAACTTGGAAACACTTTAGAATGGATTTGTAGACATTATACGAGATATGAAAATAGTGTGAACAAGCCTTTAATCCATAAACACAATATTTTTCTAAATACAATAGAATATGAAACAAACAAAAGTGTATATGAAGATATATATTGTTTCATATCTACATAACTAAACCAAAACAACTTAACCATATGAAAACAAACATGTATATATATTTGTTTCATATTTAAACTTGAAAATCAAAACTTATATATATATATATGACTATATATATATA